>CAUYQV010140948.1:0-16154 GCA_963574575.1 Galagoides demidoff
AAAGCAATTGAAGGTCATCTTAGTAAAACAGTTTTATGATTCTATAAAATGAAACTTTAAATACCTTTTAAGAGACAAATAAATTTTGCATATATTTCATTTAAAATTTAGAGATAGTGTAAATCTATGCTGAACAATTCAATAGCCATTAGGCATATGTGGCTATTTAAATTTAAAATGACTAAACCAAAACAAATTCAGTGCCTTCAATACCAGATTTCAAGTGCTCAGGTAAACTTCATGTAACCAGTGGTTACCACACTGGATAGACAGCACAGATACAGAGCATTTCCATCATCACAGAAGGTACTATTTGACAGCACTGGTACAAAGCGGCAAAAAAAGGCACAGGGCTTTATTATCTTTACACCAACAGAAATGTTTCTTTCAGTCTTTCAGCTGAGTATTCCAACAGACATCAATCCATACATCAACACCCATAGGTACAGTTATTTAACCAGTGTATAGGAAAACACTAATGAATCTACCAAAAATCTACCCATTTTTACCATTTACTCACCAAACTTCTCCTTTTTAGTCAGAAGAATATCATAATATAATAGTGTCAGATCCCTTGCTGAAATCTAAGTGCTTGATATCTGTTGTCACAGACAGCTATAACTCTGTCAAAAGAAATAAGTAAAGGATCATTATTACACCCATGCTACAATTATATGCCACTTTTTCTAAGCTTGCACAAACATTTCCTAGAATTATACCCTCTAAAGACGCAGTTTTCAACCTATGGGTTGCAACTCACAGGAACTGTATTAAAGAACCACAGCATTAGGAAGGTCGAAAACCACTGCTCTAAAGTTTCACCTATGCTCAGTGCCATGCTGAGTTCATGCTGATGGTTCTTTCAATTAAAAAAAAAAAATCAGAACTACATGTATAGGTATTTCTCTTCCATTTCCAGAGTCTCTCTTGCATTTTAGGACTCGTCAAAGATCACTGACAATATAGCCATTTCTTTGTTTTCATAAACATATCTGGTATAGCCTACATAATTTTTAACTAAGTTAAAATTAGTATTGTGGATTTCAGATCTTTCTTCCCCATAATTGTTCTACTTATTGAAGTTTGAAACTAATATTACTTGATAGCTTTTTCCCTTCTTTGATACTTTAGATTTTCCATTTTTTCTTTTTTGTCATGAAACACAATTAGGACTTTCTTCCTTATTTTTCTTTCTCTGAATGTAACTATAAATAGACTTTTTCATTTTATTTTTAAACCATTTTTGTATAGATTTTAATAAATCTTAGCCTCTAGACTACCTGCCAGACTCATATTTATCCTTAATAAGTTTTTGTTTGTTAAAATTTTTGGTTGCAAGAAGTAGAAGCTCACTTGAGCTAAATTTAGTAAGAGGAATCAAAGAAAACAGGGATACCCCCCCCAAAAAAAACTCCTCAGAAAGGACTAAAACTGATAGTTGAAAAGGTGTCAGATTTCAAAGAGGGCAAAAGTCTCAGTGATTGATAAGCCTGCAATATAAGGAAAGTAGAAAATAACAAGATAAGTTAAATTGAAAAGATGTTTGAACTCATAATCATAAAAAGAAATTTTTTTTCAGATCTGTCAATATCAAGAATGGCCTGATAAAAAGCAGCAGCAGTAGTGCCCACCTTCACTCTCACATGTACTCAGATTTTGATCTCTAAAATTCTTCCTTACAATAAGTCACCAACACTTAAGGGAGGGCAAATGATTCGACATCTTGGAGGAGAAAAAAATTACAATAGGGTTAGAAATCCATCATTGCCAAAAAGTAAGGATTGCTTCCAAGAATTGCAGAGGACAAAGGAGCCAATTTAAGAGGTCACTAACCAACTTGTGTCTATTTGAGCAAATAATAATTGAAACAAGTGGAATGTATAAAAGGCCATGAGGCCATAGCAATGCTCAAACACTAAAAATTACTATGAAAAATATAAAAAAGTGGCGATACAAATCTAGAGAACTGAGATTGCTAAAAACCAGACTCAGAATTCCAGCCTGAGAGTAGCTGATTACAATGCAAATTGAATTCCAAAAGTTACCATGTGACTACTGTTAAAGTGGGGGCATTGATAGAAAAGGAATGGGATCTGGAAAATTAGAATGGGAATGTATAGGAAAACACTAATGAATCTAAGGGTATTGGACCCCTAAATTCTGATGACTCATCTTTACCAATAGAAGTAGCCTCTCTTTCCACATCACCTCCCCAACCCTGGTCTGAGGAGAACAAGGAAGGGCTCTCAAAATTGTGGGGGTTGGTTATCTGAAACATGGACCAAAAGTTAGCCCACAGTAAATGAACTTGAAATGCTAGACCTGCCTAGATATACTGCAAAAGAAGGAATTCAAAGGTTCAGGAATATTGGAGCGTCAGAGTGGATTTGTCATTTAAGACTCTATTCAGTCACTCTGAAAGATTCAAGAGGACACAACTTTTACCAATACTTGAAAAGATAAATTTGTGAGAGGAACCCCGCACCATTGAAGAACTCTGATTGTTTTTTTCTGCAGGGTAGAACGTAACAGTGGGAACTGCCACTGAATTGGGAAAGCTAAATGCAATGAGAATAACTGGATCCCAGAGTGGGATGACCAGTGGTGCTGGCTAGTTGATCATGGCATTACAAGAAGTGAAAGCGATAGTTTCCTGAGCTTCCATGATTCAAACACACAGAAGGATTCATTCTCTCACAAATCAACATCTCATAATGACTGGATTGGACATCTTTCTCAGTTCTAACTTGCTGTGTCTAGGAGACAGAATCACATTGTGTAATGAGAGCTATGAAGAAGACAAGTCCAATGGATATGAGAAAAAACTAAAAACATAACTGTGAAGTTACCCAAATATAACCAGTTTATCCCTATAAGCCTAAACTAATAAATACTCTCCACAATTAGGCCCTTTACTTTAGAAACTGATGCCTTTTCTTGTTCACACTATAATAATTAGAAACTGTTTTTAATTAATAATTATAAATTATCAACCCTCTTGAGCCATCTTGGATGACTCAACATCCTTTACTAAGTATTTTTTACATCTGACTTCCTAAATTCTGGGTTCTTATCTGCTTCTGACCGAAATTCTCTTCCTTACTGCAAACTCTAAGAAGGGCATATAAAGGTCCTTGCTATGTGCCATAAAGGTAGCTTATTTTCTCTCCCCACACACATATGCCCCAGGTTCTACCTGAAGCTCAGTTTCAATAAGAATACAAAAGATAGCAAATGTCTCAATTATTGAACATAACCTGAAAAACAAGATCAAGTTTAAATTAGACTATAAATGATAGATTCTGTCATTGATGCCATTTTTCCTATTTCCATAAAATAACAGATATATCCATTACAGAGTTCCACTAATATATTTTTCAGACTATATGGCAAAGTTGTATATTCAAGTTTAGTTCTTCTACAATTGTCTTGAACAAATTAAACTTACTGAAGGTAACTGGAGTAAAGGAGATTTTCTCATCGTTTATTCCCTAATTGCACATGAAATGAGGTAAAACCAAAACAACACACCTTGAAATATATTTTTTAATGAGCCTCTTCCATAGATACAGTATTGATGCTTTAATTATTATTACTAGGTATTGCCTTGTGGTTAATACTTTTACAACCACAGAAACCACCCTGATCAAAATAGATGGGATGTTTGTTGAAAATATCTTTTATAAATTAAACTAGAGTTATAACAACATGAATTTTATAAAATAGCCTAAAAAATGTTTATAGATATATCCTCCCACTAAATTATGTAATTAATATGCTAGGAATTTGGAATATTTTAGTCTAATAGCAAGCTTCTTTTTTTAATACAGCGTATATTTTATATAGTTAATCCACTTCATTTTTTAGCATGCAACCAACCCCTAGTTGAAGAAAAGGGTTAACTTTACAGTGATTGATATGCTAGAGCTGGCATGTACTGGCTCAAAAATGCCAATTGCTATGATTTTAGGGAGTTGATCTCTATATCCCTAGAATGTCGTTCCAGACGGGAATAATTTGTGTTTGCCAAGGGCTTCCCTGATTACTAGTACCCTTTGGGTATTATGACACATCAGAGCCAGGAAAAGGTAATGCCATCCAGCCCTTCACATGGAGAAGATGATTAGAAGCTTCACACTTGGACCCCTCCCAGGCATAGCCTTATACATCACTTCCTTTTCCTACTCTTAATTTGCATTATCATTTTTGCAATAATACAATTTTAATTATAATACTTTCCTGAGTTCTATAAGTTGTACTACAGAATTACCAGCCTAAGAGTAGTCATGGGAACCTCCAAACTTGTAGTTAGCTAATGTGATGCTCTTAAGGCTATTAACATGTATTTTTTCTGAATACTGGATTTATGATATTATGGTATGGTAATGATGATCTCTTTCTACCTTATGTTCAATGATTCACCTTGGCACCTTGAAATTGACTATGGGAAGAGTGTTTAGATCACAGAAATCAGCAAATTCTATGAATCAGACTTAATTTATTATTTTGTTAATATTAAAACCTTTAATAATATAGATTAAACATAAAATTTTATAGGTATCTATAGCCATTACATTGTAAGTAGTACCAAAAGTTGAGGAAATATTCTGTCAGTCTCTAAAAATTATCATAAATTCAGCAAGGAAATTGCTCACATCATTATGAAAGAGTAAATTTCCAACATATATTCACTGTTTCACTTCCATATCACTCATTATTGTAAATGAAAATATCAACAAACATTCATGTGAGAGCTACACTCTTTATCAGTTATAACTATAGGTTGGCTATGGATACAAGTATTCAGAAAAAATCAACAACAGCATTGTGTAAGAATCAATTGGCTATATGGAATTTATAACAAGAATATCATACATTATTGACTATAAATTGCATTTTACCATCTTTCATACCAGTAAAATGTGACACATATATACACACATGCTTCAAAGAGCCAGATGTTAATCATTTACAATTAACTGCTGATTTTAGTGTTATTTTCCTATAGGAAAGTGGTCTAGTCATACAACAAACAACTGTACAGTAAGTCTAGTTACACAATTGCCTTTAATAACAGACACAGAAGTTAGACTGACAAGTAAAATGTTCCCCCTTTACATTTCCAAGGTTTCCATAATTCCTGAAAAAATAATATGGACCCATTCTGCAATGACTCCAGCCTCCTCTTTACATAGACTATAGAACTTATTTGTGTTATTTCAACACATGTATGTAGCATATGTACTTCAATAATAAGAATTATTCTGTCTCTTTCAATGACTTAGACATTCCAAAGGATCCTTTGCCAGAACCCAAAATAAGGGAGCCATCCAGAGAGTTTATGAAATCTCTTAACTCATTTTCTCTTAAGTCTTTCAAGACCACTATTCTCACCTAACTCAAAACTCTTACCTCTATATCGTAATTTTAGTCCTGATCCAAGGCCTTAGACTAGAATTTATCCTAATTTCCATGGCATTAGACTTAATTCTCCATAATATGCCTGGGATGGACCAGTTTCTCCTAAATTCTAGACACTTATGTGAATGTATTAAAATAGAGTTCCTTTTTACACATTAGATACATTTGTTAAGTCTCCCAAGGACTAGAAATTCTATCTTTTTTCCCCCAATCAAAATTCTTTGAACATCATTTTTAAAAGAATTCAGAAAACTAACTCTTTATCTGTTCTTATGTAACTTCTTGCTATGCCAACCTAGAACACTGTCATTTATCTATTTCAGTTTTTAAAACAGAGTTTAATACTTTGTCAAGTATGAAAAATCAATGCACTTTGGAATCATTGTGTTCCTTGCTTTCTTTGCTACTGAAATAAAGAGGAAACATATGTCTTGATCCTGTAGTTTACAGACTATTTATTTTTCTATTCCTATGCTCCTATGTTATTATTTATACTATTCCTTGACTCAACCTAACTTTTGCACTTTCCTTTCCCTTGAAACAATGTGACACTTCTTTATAGTATAAAGTAGTAAATTTCTTTTAAAAATATCAAATTACTTTATTATTAATATAATGTTTAATTTTACTGTCCCTTCACTGAAGAATAGTAAAAATTGTCCTCCAAGTAGGAAAAACTCTAGCTGCAAGTAATTTTTTTTAAAGGTTTTGTTTTATTGAAGAAAATAAATCTTTTAAGGAACTAAAATTATTAATAATCTGCAAAGATCAAAGTCCAGGACACATAATAGGAATAAAAAAGAGGAAAATAACACAGTCCTTAAAAATTGAAAAATGTGGAAAATGTGCATTTCTTAAATTTTTACCTGATAAACAAATAAGAAATTATTTTAATATATTCACTTGTTGACCTTTAAAAGCTTCCATCCTCATGTATGACATTAGATATTTAATGAGATCAGTATTTAGAGGCTGTTATGAGAATAGGTCAAGTTAGTCACAGAATATTTTCATTTTGATGCATCGTATTTCCTACCACAGCAGTTTGCAGTTAACATTTACTGGTTTCAAAGAAATGCTGCAGTTAGAGTACCTGTATTGACCTTTCATCTCATTTTCCCCTCATCTGGAAGTAGGCATCAATAATCACTGTGTGTACTGGACTTAGGCATGTGTGTAAACAAAAGTTGATTGAAATGGCCAAGACAGAGGAAACTGAAATCTCTCTCACTTAGGAGCCCTTTAAGATCTTTAAGAAGACTTTGCCAGAAATGCAACCTGGTTTATAACTGTGCTACTGCCCAAAAGAAAACTTAGCCATCAAAAAAAGCTGGCCATCCAGGACAGAAAGAGCAAGGTGTGCCTCAAATTCTGACCTATTCATCAAGGGTTATTTAAATGCCAGCCCATTCCAGAAGCCATCGCTGATGATGGCAGCTGAAGTGATCTCTCTTTCCTTAGAACACATCTGTAGTGCTCTTATGGCACTTCATCCCTAACCATTGAAGTTCTAAAGTTTCAAGCGAGAAGAAAATTTTCAAGCCAACTGATTCTAATCAGCCAGCCTGGACAATTCACATGGAATTTTTGAAAATATACTGCTCTAGCACAAAAGGAAGGTTTGGGACCTTTCCTATTCATAAAAATAATTTGGGAGATCTGGGTAGAGCCCTAGGAACCTATATAAAAGTACTGAGAGTAAAAAGTCATAGCAGGAGCTATTGTTTTTCATTACAGTCAGCAACTACTATTTGACATTTATAACTATTTACAATTATCATTTTGATTTATATTAAACAACAAAAATGTCTTTAGGGTATTCAAACCTATAATGAATTTCTTTTTATTAAATCATAGCTGTGTACATTAGTGTAGTCATAGGGCACAATGTGCAGGTTTTATATAATTTGAAATATTTTCATCAAATTGATTAACATAGCCTTCCTGGCATTTTCTTAGTTATTGTGTTAAGACATTTATATTCTACATTTAGTAAGTTTCACATGTACCCTTGGTAAGATGCACTGTAGGTGTGGTCCCACCAATTACCCTCCCTTCAGCCAGCCTCCCCCCTCCCCTTTCCTCCCTTTCCCCATATTCTTGGGCTATAATTGGGTTATAGCTTTCATATGAGAACTATAAATTAGTTTTATAGTAGGGCTGAGTGCATTGGATACTTTTTCTTCCATTCTTGAGATACTTGCTAAGAAGAATATGTTCCAGCTCCATTCCATGTAAACACCTATATTGAAATTTGAGAACTATAATAGAACCTCAGGAAGTTGACCATCAAAGGAACTATAACAAACTGGACAACATAAAGAGGTGGTCAACATAGGAACTAGGTCCACCATACTAATACATACATGTGGCACATCCTTGGTCTATGAAAATTAGGTAACTTAAGGAGGTGATCAATGCAGGGAGGTGGTCAACTATGGAGGTTCTACTGTATTATGATAGACATGATTGTTTCCCCTGATCCTGGAATATTAACTAACTCCTCCCCAAACTTTCCCAGTGAATAGTCTATCTATTTTTACTTTTCTCTGTTGACAAGAAACGGTTTTTTCACTGTTACAGAATAAACACTCATTTAGGTTTCCCAATTCACATAGCTAATTCCACATAGTTTTAACAATTCTATTACCTGTCCTACAGTTCCTCTGGGAAGTTGTAGGACATAGGATATACTGATGCTTACCGCATATTGCTGTATAGTCACATGCCTTCATCTACACT
Source organism: Galagoides demidoff (assembly GCA_963574575.1). Lineage (NCBI taxonomy): Eukaryota > Metazoa > Chordata > Mammalia > Primates > Galagidae > Galagoides > Galagoides demidoff. The sequence continues at coordinate 8,164 of CAUYQV010140948.1, forward strand.
TGAGTTTTACATAGAGTACTAAGTTGTACATGTTTGAAAAGAGGTGCCTTAGGAATAGGAAGCCTCAATTAGAGCACAGGTTCTTAAAACTTTTTAAAGAAGGCTTAAAAATCTGGTGAATGCTATGAACTTCTCACAGCCCTCAGAACCTCCAGTGTGCACATACTATTTGAGGGGATTTGCAAATTAAGCCTCCCAAAATCCATCCATGGGCTCCAGGTTAAGAACCACTAGACTAGTTCATCTGGAAGACCTTCTCATTCTAAAAAGACCCACAATGCCAAATAAAGAAAGATAATATTAGCCAATATCAAAGACTCAACTAATGGAAACATGAAAGCCTTGCACAACAAAGATAGCTCTAATAAAGTTCGGGACTCTCTGGAGGTAAGTGTCTCTCTGCAAAGAGGTTATTTATGTCCCTGAGCCTAGATCAGCTATTTGTGCAAGACTAGTTGAGGGGAAGCATGTTTGCCTGAGGAGTTTATTGCAGGCAAATTATCTCTGGAAAATACTGCTCAGAAAAGTGCTGAACAAACAACATCTATATTTACACAGTTAGATATTCATTAAAGCAGAAAATGCCCACTAAATTTAGAGAGATGCTAAGTGCCAGATTCAAGAACAGACCAGTGTAGAAATGCTGACTCAGATGTGCCCCCAGAATCTGCCAAGGATCAGTCAGTTTCCATGGCATAACTTTTCTCAGGTAACCTGACCACAAGATTGTCAATGGTAGTTTGTAGGAAGCTACTTTTGTTTTTTTCATAAGGAACATGATGAAAGGTTGGATGGTAGGAATCCAAGTAAGAACACTAGCAATTACACCTGAATAGGGAGTTCACTTTTGATATTCTAATGGGCCCTATGATGAACATAATCATTTAGTATGCTATCATCCCTAATTTGACATAAAATATACAAAATGATATTCACAAGCCTTATCAGTGAAATAAAGAGTAGTTGTTTGGATATGTGGAAGAGTTAAATCTTGGATTTGAGAGAGTACAAGGAAAGGAGGGATTTGTCTCTCTTTTATTTTATGTAAGAGAAAATAAGGCCCAAGAAGATAAGTAACTTTCCCAAGGTCCTAAAGTTAAGTGAGCAAGTTCCTAATCCCTAATCTATAAAACCCTTGCTACTCAATAAATTGTGATTCACAGAGCAGTAGCAGCAGTAGCAACTAGAAAATAGTCAGAAATGCAGAATTTCAGGTGCTAATGCAGATCCATTAAATCTTTTTTTTTTTAATTGAGACAGTCTCACTTTGTCACCCTCGGTAGTGTCGTGGTGTCATAGCTCACAGCAACCTCAAATCTTGGGCTCAAGCGATTTTCTTGCCTCAGCCTCCCTGGTAGCTGGAACTACAGGCACCCACCACATCTGGCTATGTTGTTGTTGATGTTGTTGTTGTTGCTGCAGACCAAGGCCAGGTTTGAACCCAACAGACCCGGAGCATATGGCTGGAAGCCCAACCACTGAACTATGGGCACCACCCCCCAGATCCATTAAATCTTAATCCACATTCTAACATGAGCTACAGTTTTACTTATGCACAACAATGTTTGAGAAGCATTGCACAATGTGGTTGTATTCTTATTATTATGTTGATGGTTTGGGAAGTTAAGACTAAAGAAAAGAATATTATGCAGGAGTTGAGAAGAGAGGTGGTAGAAATGTATGATTTGAAAAGCTTGAGATACTTTAGAAAGGTAGGGGAAGACAGAAAACAAAATGAAGTGTGAGAACTTAGGACTCTAAGGATACCATCAACCCTTGAAGCAAATAAGAGAAGACCATTCTGGGACTGGGAGAAAAAGGCAAAAATGAAAGGAATGGGCCATAAATAAATTTCCCTTTCTTTTCAGTTTCCTGTACAGGACTTATCATTAGTCATACAAATGCATTACAATAGTAGACTTTAAGAAAAACTAATGAGATACGTTAATGCCTACTTACTCATAATCCAAGCCACTCCAAAACACACTTTTTTCTAAAACTTGTAACTGATATTCAGTTAAATCATGAATACTCTGGCATGTAAAATCTACAGAGATGAATCCTTCCAACCATTATTTTTAGTGTAATTTCAGTTATAGATTAGCTTTATTTTATCTTAATTCTTAGAAAACAGTTCATTTGTGATAGCTTCATTTATTTTTAGATAATTAAAATCTCAACTCCTAAAATTTGAACAGACCACAGAATTATCTTCAAGGTATAAGAGGTCTTGAAAGCTATCTATTACAGTTATAAATGTAATACCTGAATCCTTTAGACATCTCTATTTATTGCTAGGCCCCAGAACCAAGAAGAGTGCTTGACATTGAATGGATACTCAGTAAATACTTGCTGAATGAATGAATATAAATGAATGTAATTCCCTTGCAAGCTGATTTTCTTCCAGATTCTCTTGAAGTGGAAACTCAGAGAACTCATTACTTTGGGGGAAAGATCTGCTAATTAGAAATTATTTCCTTAGGCTCAGGGCCCGTAGTTCAGTGGTTAGCCACATATACCAGGGTTGGTGGTTTGAACCCGGCCAGGGCCTGAAAACAACAACAACAACAACAACAAAACAATAGCCAGGCATTGTGGAGGGTGCCTATAGTCCTAGCTACTTGGGAGGCTGAGTCAAGAGAATCACTTAAGCCCAAGAGTATGAAGTTGCTATGAGCTGTAATACCACAGCACTTACCAAAGATGATATAGTGAGACTTGATCTAAAAAAAAAAAAAAAAGAAAAGAAAAGAAAAGAAAAAGAAAGAAAGAAATTATTTCTTTACACTCTGCCAACTTCTGCCTTTCTATGATTCACATCCAATCACTCTTATTTCTGACCTCCCTTCAACTATAAACAATAACAATGTCTTCTCAATGCACACATATACACATTACTTTTGGATTTTATTTGTCTATGTGCATAATTCAGGGTTGACTCATGATATGAAGTTTATGGTGAATTTTTGTATCAAGCCTTCTGACTTCTTCATTTCTACATCAAAAATTGATGAAACACATATTTAAACCTCAATCTAGGAATATGTAGGGCTTTGAGTTTCATGATGAATGGTTTCTAGTTGTTCTGCACATAAGACATTGGGGTGATTAAACATAATCACCTAGAGAAAAGTATTTTAAGATACTTCTCTTAAAAGCTGTCCAGCCCCATTCATCTCTTGCTCTTTCCCTTCCTACTGCTTTAACCACTATTACAAAGAACCTCACTGATTCCAAATCCCTGAGTTCAATTTTCAGGGAGGTATATTATGATTGATTTCACCATGAGCTAACAGAGAGGGAAAATCCACTAGGTCTCCCCATTGTGTCAACTTAGTCTCACTGTAAAGCCCCATTTATTCTAGCAGACAGGTACCTGATCTACACAGGTCCTTAGTACACTTAGCATTCTGCCAAAAACTGCCAGCAAAGGCATTTTACCTGAGGACCTCAGCACTGCTGAGAGAAAAGAGAATCACAAGTGTGCTCTGGGAGGATTTCAAAACAAACCTGGGAGAAATGGGTATGGATGAAAGAGGGTAGGCAGAGAGAGAAGGCAAAGGTTAAAGCATGCAGAAATGAAGGGGAGTGGTGAGAGAGGAAGAGGGAGCTAAGCATAGTGGCGAGCTTTCAGAAATTAAGGATTAGGTGAAGGAAAAAGAAGAAGATGGGAAGCTATAGTCTGAGAAAAAATGGACAGTGCCAGAACAGAGAGGTGAGGGGAAAAGATGAGTGAAGAATTCTGTAGTACTGTCCAACCTTTCACGTGAAATCAACACTATCAGCATACCAAAAAAGCACCAAGATACTTAGAATTTTGTGATCAGAAATCAAGACCCACCTAAATCCTCTAATCTTTCATTTGATAGGTGAGGAATCTCAGAAAAGGGTAGTTTCTTAACAAACCACTAGTTTGTTCCACTAGTTAGCAGCCTTATGGAACCAGAGCTGAGATAATAAATGCTTTGCCTAAAAAATTGTTTGACAGAATTCATAGCTCTTTTCTAGCCCCTTTAAAAATGACAAAAACTACATGCCAAGACTATATAAAAATTATTTTAGAAAATAAATTATAGAGTGACTAACTTACTGCTGTATGGAACTAGATGTTTCTTTGTAAGAGTTATAATATAGGATAGAGATAAAAAGAACTAACACCACCACCTGCTTTTCCTGTGTACCTAAGCCAGTAGAGTGACCACATCATATAAGGACCCAAATCAGAGATGGAAATAGTCCTATAAGCAATAATTTCTCTTTCCCTGATTTTAAGTTAGCCAACTAGCCATTATGCCTTCTAAACATGATGCCTCAGCAGAAATCACCTGACACTTGTTTTATTTTCATCTGAAGATAAGCAGCTCTGCACTATGCTAGGAAATATCAGCTCTATTCAGGAAAATTGAGGTTGGATGAAATATAAACCTCCTTTGGCACATTAAAAAAAAAATGAAGCATTTCCACACATAGGTATATGTCCTACCTACTCCTCTGAACAAACATTTCTTTTAATATAATCTGAAATCTATTAATCTTGAATTAAAGTTTGCTGTAGCTAATCTGGAACAGAAAGGCTGCTAATGAGACAAGGATGAGATAAATATCTTTCTAATAAACCATAATTATTAGCAGAATTTCTCACCCAAGAGATGGGGACTGATTTTTATTGGCAGTTTTGATACAGTTATAAGTAGTGTTTCAAGGATTGTTTTAATAGAGGTTCTTTGCTTCAGTTTGGTAGAAAACAAGCACTAGTAATTTTCTGAGTCAGAATGCTGAGGCAGATGAGCTATTTCCCCATCATCTAAAAAACTTGCCTCACAGGACACCATTTTATGTGAAGTGAATAATATATGTATATTTGCTTATCCATAAAACAAAATAATGACTAGAGCAGGGATAAGCAGTTTTCTCTGAAGGACAGGATGGTAAATATTTTAGTTTTTGCAAGCCATATACTCCTTGCTGCAACTATTCAACTCTGACCTTGTAGCTCAAAAGCAGCTAAAGTGTATAATCGAATGGGGATGGCTGTGTTTCAATAAAACTTTATTTACAAAAACAGGCAATGGGCCATCCTGGGCTAAAAGGTTAGAAATTCTTTATCCTAGATCTCCTATGGCCTAGGCAGAAATCAAAATCTCACATTTGAAAGGACTTTTACACAGGGGTTATATCAACTGTGCATTTATTTATCCAGATTCATCTCTATATGCTGTAAGTTCAAGAGAAGGAAAGAGAAAATTAACAATTTAAAGAGTATAGAAAATTAACCTACTATTCCACTTAGTTGAACCTGTGCCCTGGTGCAAGAGAGAGACCTGAAGTAAGAGGAATGAAACCTCGTTTTTCACATTTCCTGAACGTAGACCCTCTGGAGCAGGGGTCCTTAAACTTTTTAAACAGGGGGCCAGTTCACTGTCCCTCTGACCGTTGGAGGGCCAGACTGCAGGCCCTGGGACTAATCAGCTGCTAAGCAGGACAGGCAGTGGCAACAAAAACACCCAGCGGGCCAGATAAATGTCCTAGGTGGGCTGCATGTGGCCGCGGGCCATAGTTTGAGGACACCGGCTCTGAAGTTTCAATAACTCTGGAGAGAGTCCTATAGAGAGATGTTCTTTCTATAGTGTTTAAAGGTACTATATTACTTTCTTACTATGTGGCTTATAAACTACTTGACCTGGTGTTCAAGTAAAGAAGCAACAACCATCTCCAAGTCTAAAGGGAGGAGGAGAATCACTGAATCTGCTGAGAGAGTTTGTGATAGAGTCTTTTTGAGGGATTTTCAATGGTAATTTTGACTATAAACTCTTTTCTCCTTAAAAATGGGCTTGTTTTTGAGACAGAGTCTCAAGCTGTTGTCCTGGGTAGAGTACTATAGCATCATAGCAACCTCCAACTCTTGGACTAAAGCAAGCCTCCTGCCTCATTTTTTCTATTTTTGGTAGAGACAGGGTCTTGCTTTTGCTCAGGCTGGTCTTGAACTCATGAGCTCAAACAGTCCACCCGCCTCTCAGAGTGCTAGGATTACAGGTGTAATAAAACTTTATTCAGCTTAGATACAGTGTCAGTACAACCTAGCCCAGCTCTACTCAGTGCTTGAAATCCCTCTATCACATTCCCACACAGTTCACTGAATCAACATAATGAGATAACCACCATAATAGGAAGCTAATAACTTCTGGAGTCAACATATTCCTTCTCTGAACTACTTCATTAGGACTTTCTTCCTCAGCTTGAGCTAACCTATCTGTCTCCTCAAAATTTTGAACGTACCATAGATAATCCCCAAACAGGAAGCAATCATCCCTCATTTGACACCATTAAAATCTATGGCCACATACTACTATTTCCAAAATTCACTGATACTGCAATTTGAGGTAAGAAGACTGGGAGTTCCTTACTTATAGGGCTTCTCCCTGGCCTGTGGGTGTCAGTTCTACTTGGAGATAACACGGAATGGTGATAGATAGAGGCCAATAAAGTTCAGCCTACTTCAGTTGATGCTGTGTCTGAACACACTTATTTATGTGTTCTGCCTGTGAGAAACAGGCATCACTTCAAAGGGTGCATATTTATAACAGAAGATTGTGTTCGCATGTCTTTCATATGTAAAATTAAGCCTTTAGAGATTTGGTTTACTGGTTTAGGGGTTTAAATACAAAGTAAAGACTGCAATGATTTATACTGTTGGGTAAATATCCATAGATTAGTAATTATTCTTATAATTATCTCAAATTTTTAATAAGAAAAAAAGCAACAGTGATACCAGTCCTCTATGTCCTATGAAACTCTATGTCCTATGCACTGGAAGACATCTGGCCTTGAACCAGCAGTGCTACAAGCATCTGGGCATACTCTCCAATCACCATAATAGACCAGAAAACAGGAACCCCTACTCTTTTATATATTTATTTATTTATTTTTGAGACAGAGTCTCACTTTGTCATCCTTGGTAGAGTGCCATGGCATCACAGCTCACAGTAACCTCAAACTCCTGGGCTCAAGTGATCCTCTTGCCTCCGTCTTTTTTGTTTGTTTCTTTGTTTCCTATTTTTAGTAGAGATGGGGGTCTCGCTTTTGCTCAGGTTGGTCCCAAACTCATGAGTTCAAGCAATCACCCACCTTGGCCTCCCAGAGTGCTAACAGGTGTGACACACTGCTCCCGGCCTGTCTCTTTTATTCTTAAGAGCTCAGGAAGGTAGTGACCAGATAGGACTTGAATAGAAGACCCCCCGGATATCACCAGGTTCCATAGGCTTTAGTCACCTCCCTATACCCCAAAGCAGCCTGCAAACTCTCTCTCTACTCTCTCCCAAAGCAATAGTATTTGTCCCCTGGACACCAAGGAAACAAATGGCTTTGACACCTGGAGACCAGCATATAGCCTACTTCTTTGCATTGGCCCAGAGGAATAACACTTGCTAGGGTCTCATTCTTTTAGCATCATTGTTCTCAAAAAATATATGGCACAGTCTTGTCAGTCTGAGGTGTTTCATCCAACAGAGGATAAGCAAAGATATAAATATATATTTTTATAAGTATATAAAGAACACATAATGTATATAAATACATATAACAACAAATAAATAAATAAATATTAAAATATAGATATTTATTCATGCAAATACAGAGTGCCATCTGCCAATCTGGGGTACTTCTCCATACAGTAGAGAAAAAATACATATATACATATATAGATAATATGTACAAATACATGTATAAATATATACTTATATATAAGTATATATAACATATAAATATGTAAGTATATATGGCAGATAAATATATTAAAAATGTAAACAAAAATATCAAGGAAGGGAGTGGAAGGAGGGAGAGAGGGAGGGGAGGGGAGGAAAGGGAACGGAATGAAAAGAGAACAATGGGGCAGGGGAGGGGAGGGCAGGGGAGGGCCACGAACAAGAAAACTGAACTGATGCACATGGACCCGGACGGGACAATTCCGGGCATCGCTTACCTACCCTTGACAG
>CAUYQV010140949.1:0-27314 GCA_963574575.1 Galagoides demidoff
TAGAGTGCTGTGGCATCACAGCTCACAGCAACCTCCAACTCCTGGGCTTAGGTGATTCTCTTGCCTCAGCCTCCCAAGTAGCTGGGACTACAGGTGCCCGCCACAACGCCCAGCTATTTTTTTGCTGGGACTGAGTTCAAACCCATCACCCTTGGTATATGGGGCCAGCGCCCTGCCCACTGAGCCACAAGTGCCGCCTTTTGTGCATAACTTTCATATCTGCCATGACAGATAAGCAAAAAAGTCCTCACAATAATTTTAATTAAGTAGCAGCCTGTTTAGAGAGGCTTTTAAAATAATCAAAAGCATATGCCAAGTTTGCAACCTCTAACATAGAAAATGTATATATCTAAGCTATAAAAGTCTTTGGGTTTGTCTTCTTTTTTATTATAAAGGGGAAAGAAAAGAGCAACATAAAACTAGTGGAATATTTGACTTTGTATCTGAGAAATTGATGCATCAATTTCTGGTTCACTGGAAGTAGTTGCAATTCTCAGTGGTTCTAATTTTGCTCTTAATGTGCTTCATTCTTGAAAAAAACTTGCTCACAAATGTAGCTGCTGACAAAAAGCAGTGATGTGAATAAGGCATGGTTGTGAAGTGAGGTTTATTTGTCTCTGGGAAGACAGAACGTATAAAGTCCAATAAAGAAACATCATCAAAGATAAAGGTACTCTCTAGTCAAATGGTGAAGAAAGCCTTCCAAATGATGGCCAAAGGCCCTGTGAATTAGGAAAATACACTGAATAGCAAAAGGAAAGAAGGAGCAATAAAGAGCAATAGCGATGTGAGAACAAGTTGGAAACATATAAAAGGCAATTTATTTCCACAAATGACACAGAAGAACTATGTACCTTCATAAAACAATGAGGGGGAGATGATATGACTGACAGAAAGTTTTGATCACACAAGTTTATAAACTTTCCTATATTCCTCCAGTACCTTTATACATACGTAATAAAATAAATAAATGGTAAACAGCAAAAAAAAAAAAAAAAAAGAAAGAAACATCATCAAATTTTTTCTTAAGTTGATAATGTCAGATTGGAGCCCTATACATTCTATTTGAAAAATTAGCAGGTAACATTTATATCAGCTTAAAATGCAGTCACAAGTGCACCACATAATTGATTATTTTCCTAGAAATTTTAAAATCTGTTTACAAATTCATGTATCAAATCAGAAAACAAGGTTGCATATTCGCTGTTCACATGGCTGTTTTGCTAATATTTTGAAATGCATAAGATTGTCTTAATTTGAGTTAGCCATATTCAGTTTCATGTGGTACACTGCTATGGTTTGAAGCAGACATCCTCAAACTATGGCCTGCAGGCCACATGTGGCCCACCTAGGACATTTATCTGGCCCACAGGGTGTTTTTGCCACTGCTACCTGTCCTGCTTAGCTGCCAACTCGTCCTGGGGCCCGCAGTCTGGCCCTCCAACAGTCTGAAGGACAGTGAACTGCCCCCTGTCTAAAAACTTTGAGGACCCCTGATTTGAAGAATTGTATTGATAAGTTGGTTTTCACCTTGGAGACACACATTTAACTCATTTGAAATGAGCAGTTAAATCTACTAAAAATGCTAAATCTCTAAACTAGTTTTCATTGTCAAGTTTAGTTTTTGAAAGCACAAATGACTTGATAACATGCCACAAATCATAAAATCTCTTCAACATTTGGCCTTGACTTAGCAATCTTGCTTCCACGAGGAGGTAAATGATATCACCATAATCAGCATCCACACTCTTAAAGAATTCCTGAAATTGGAGGTGATTTAATCTCTTGGCTCTTATGGAATTTAGTCTTCATGATACTTTGTATGATAATATTCACTTGTAAAGCTTTTGTACATATATATTTTGATGTACTCCGCAATTATACTTCATTGATGTGTGTTTTGGGGGCAATTGCATTGTCTTCATTTATTTTACAAGTCCTTCTTTGTTACCTACCATTCCCAGGCACCATCAGTAACAATACCAGGTATGTTGACAATGGACAAAGAAAGTTACTTTAACATTTTTTTACTGCTTCATATGAATCTTTTGATTTAGCTGTGTCTTTTAGTGGTATTAAAGAAGCCATTTCTTCAATGACATTATATTCATCATTAATACCTCTTATAAAATTAGCAAGTTGAGCAAGTTGATGACATCAGTGCTGTCATCTGTCTGTCTCCAAAGCATAAAATTTAAGGTGTGGGAGTACCCCTTAAGAATCTGATAAGAATGCTTATCTTATTTCTAAATAGCATTAAGCACCTAATGTTGCAATGGTAGGTTGAAATATTAAGTTATAATTGCTAGCACACTAAGTTATCATGAGCATATATGATGTCTGATGGTGTCAATTAGACTGCGCTTAGAACAAAACACACTGAGGTGCACACCAGTGTAAAACTGAAGGCACACGTGCATACACACAGCAAGAGTGTATGTATGTTATTTTACATGATACTGAGACACATCATTGTTGCCTGCAAAGTTCATGCTTCAGAACCACACAATTGAGTTCCACCAAAAGTCACCAAAAATTCACATAATGTTTTAGGTAAGTTTAGAATTTTGCATTGTGCTGCATTGACAGTCATCATGAGCCACATGCAGCTAGCAGCTCACAGGTTGAACACCATTTAAAGAGACACTAGACAACCCTTAGACATTTTTTAAGATTGTTAGGAAAGGACTCATCCTTCTAGCATTCCCCCAAGAAAGCAGTTGATATAAGAAGACACTTTATAAATGCAACATGATGCACCAGGTTAGGGAGGTGAGGCTACTTCAGACAGAGTTTTTAACAGTTTCTCCTTCACCAAGGGCATGATAAGCAAAAACCAGACTACTAAAACTAAAGAAGACATTTCTAAGCAAAGAGAAAATGAAATACTTAAAAATGAATCTCAGTGAAACACTATTTGGCATGAATAAGAAAATGATCTAGAGAAATGACCTTCTACGTATCAATCAATATTAAATTCTGATTTTTTAATAATAAATGTAAAACAATTGGGAGTTTCAGAATTTGCTTTGCTTATTTATTTTGGAATAATATGATACTCCAACTTCACATTGAATTGAGAAGAATTTATTGCCTTTGCCTTAAAACCAATGCAACTACTTTTGGCAAGTTGTATCACAGTGATGATGACATCACTGATGTCATCAAGGTAACAATAAGTTTTAGGTTTTCCTGATAACACTTAAAAGAATTCCAAGACATTGTTCCCTGTTCTTTTTGCAGGAAAATTAACCAATCTTTGTAATACTCAACACCTTCATGAAGTATTTCTTTCCGCATTGAAAATCCTACTGTGTCTCATCTTCATTCTTCAAAATTACAGTATGACCAAAAGAAATCACAGATTTAATATATCCCTATGGAGAGCAGATATTTGTACGTAGATATATCTGATTTTTTTTTCCAGCTGAAAATGGTGGTGTAAATCAAACCAAACCTTCCTACTGCTTTTGCCCTTCGTTAATAAAAACAATAAAAAATAAGATAAGGAAGGAGTTATGGGAGAGTATAAAATTTTTACTATACACTTCAAATACTTAAAAAATTATCCTGAGAGAAATCAGCAAATTTCTGAGTAAAAGAAGAACATAAATATCTGTTCCCTTTTGTAGCTGTACAGCTAGGAGAAAAATGGCAATTCAAGGCCCTGATAATCATGGAGACTCTCTCAGTAATAAGTAAAGTCTCTGACCTCAATGAATATAGAAAAATCAGTGAGTGACATGGCATGCAAACATAAATGTTTTCACCAAATGGAATGCCAAGCCTCTCAAATGGTACATCTATGTACTGAGTAGAAATTAGTAGATTTTTCTTCTAGGTAGAATTTTGTTTGGCAAGAAAATATTTCCAACATTTTAGTGATTTCAGAAGCCTTTGAAATTTTAACAGCTTAGAAATTACACCTTGATTACACTGGCATACATATAATGTATAAAATTGAAGAAGTTTCTGCATTGAAAGGTGTTACTAATTTTATCCAACTGCAGGCTCAAAGTAAATGAATGAATTACCGATCTTCATGGCCTTTTAAAAAATTCTAGAAAAATATCAAAATAGTTTTACCATACCAAAAAATGTACAGTGGTATCACATTCTCCCCAATTACTCCCTACTATTAGATTTTTTTCAGAAATACAATATCTAACAAAATAATTTCCATAAAAGTAATATTTTTTCACAAATAACATTTCATAGTAATTGTTAAAAATTTAAATTAAGTAGTTGTTCCTAAACTGTACCTGTCTGTAATTATAATATTCAATGATTTTATAATGAGAATTATAAAGTTTGGTTAATTTTTCTGCAATATAAATATTTAATGATATCTAATAAATTCTATGTCTTTTCAAGCTTATATTCTATAGAGTATACATGTACATATAAATATAAATTTATATATATAAATGTTTCCTCTACATTAACTGTACAATATATCTCACAAATTTTCACTGATGGCCTGCCAAGTACCTGGCACCATCATAAGTAGTAGACTCAGAGCAGAGCAAAACAAACAAAAGCACCTGAACTCATGGAGCTTCCAGTTTAGGTAAGGACAGAGAGGGGAATTAAACTGTAGATAACAGGCAAGGGATGAACATGAAAACGTTAAACGTTAAAGTTTATTATAATAAACTTATAATATCTGAAATATATAGGTTCATTTTGCAAGGCATAAAATCATCTCAGATTCTGTGTTTGCAAATTTGTATTCCATTTCTTAATTTCATCATTTATAAAGGGAAGAAATTGCTCAAAGCAGTTCCTTGAATTTTTTTCTTTCCATTTGAGGACGTTTTATCAATGCTGAAAATTCTAATACGTTTCATTTAGAGATCATCGCTCACTCCATTGAAAGCTAATGTATTTCCAGCAATGCAGAGAAGAAAACTCAGCTTTGACTTTTATAATCCTTCTCTAGATTGCTATTCACAGAAGGGGTGAAATGAGCAGTTGGATTGTGCTGGGGAGAGAATTATCACATTTTGTTGCATATTCAAATAGACTTGCTATATTTGATCCAACGGCTGAAACCTTGCCCTGAAATGAAATTCAGGGTCCCTGCTGAGTTTTCAAGATATGGGTTGTTGTGTTTTTTTGGTGTTTTTTTTTTTTTTTGCAAGATTTCACTTTATAGTCCACAAAAGTTTAATATCGCTTTCAAATATAAGTTTTCTCTAGGGAAGAGTTGGACATGACTCCTAAAGAATAAATACCCTCAACTTAACTAGTCATTAAATGTATGTCACTCCTCTTCCAAATGGATAGAACTGAAAGAGAGTTTCTGTTTTCTTTGGCAGCAAAACTAAAATGCATCCAACAAGGAATAGAAAAGCATTTAAATGGGAACTACAGATGTGTGAACCGTTTGGAAAAAATATCTTGCACTGAGTTAAGTGAAATTTATGAAGGTCTTTTGAACTAGCCTGGAACCATTTTAAAGTTTATATCACATTGTAAGGACCTTCTATTTGTCTTTTACCACACAGTTGTATCTTGCCCTTAGTGGCCGACTTTTGTTTTTCATAAGTAAATTTAGTTCCTGTGAAAGTGCCAGAAAGTCATTCCTGAAGATGAATTACGCAAAACACAAGCAATAACATGGAAAAAATTCCTTGTTCTGCATTGCTCTTATTATTATATATATTTTTAATTGTCAGTAAACAACCTGAATAAGAATTCAAAATAATAGGGCCCTAATTCACTTGAAATGAGTAAGAAAATCTGCCAGTCTAGTAACACACAGCCAGATGTTTTTGTTAGGTATGTCAACATTCTGAATTCTTTCTATCCACCCTGTTTTCCTTCTTTTACTTAAGCCCCACTGTGGATCCTAATTTGACCATTGGACAAAATCGAGCAATTACTGTTCAATACACTTGAACTATGTTCACATACCTAAAACCTGATTAATCTGAGAAGCAACTTAGGGAAAACCTATGGGGTCGACATACTTTCTCAATTTTCATTTTATGGTAATCATGTCCTGTTGTGACTATTAGTAGAACAGGAACAGGTCAGCACTGCACCACAGCAAGGACTGTTTCAGGGAGACAAACCAGTGATATCAGCAAAGCAAAGAAAAACAGGTTCATTTTTTGTTTGTTTGTTTGTTTAGGATATGGCTTAACTCGCTAGTTACTAAGTAAAAACTATCATCATTTCTTCTGTTCTTGATGCTTATAATCTTTTAAGACTTTCTGGAGGTAGAAGCTTCATTCTAATTTTTCTCTTCATTGATGAGACTAGGTATACAGCATTAGTTTATAATTGGAAAAAGTAAAATTAGTCCTATTGTTGGAAAAAACGAGATGGCTCTCAAACAAAAAATACATTAGTACTAAGATAATCTAAATGTTATATTGTAATTCTGCCAGTGAGCAAATGGCAGTGGAAAATTTCTAGCTCAAATATACCTATTTTTAAAAAGATTGCTTTGTATGTGGATTGAAGTGTCAAAAGAAACAAAAATATGGTATTCCAATAGACAGGAGTAACATTTGCAAACAACTCTTAAATTATATGTTTGCATGTACTTTTGTCTGTAATCCAAGAAAATTGTTCTGTGTGTCTATAACTTATCAGTTGGAAACTCAAAAACAATTACAAGTTCAGTAGGCAATGAGAGGTAAATACCCTATCTTAAAATAAAGGTTATTTGGTTACTATAGGTTTGAAAATGTTTTTTGAAGCTCACATCTTTTTTTATTACCCAGTATTTATGGTATTAAATTTAGGGCTTCACATATTTTAAAATATTTATGTTAACACCAATGCCACCATAGCAATTTTGAGAAAAAGATTACCAATAAAATTTCCTAGCAGGGAAAGCATAATCTGTCATACCACTGTTGCTTCTAATAAGGATTAAATACACAACACAGGGGAAAGGACTTTTGTCTATGGGAGTTTTTAGTCTCTTACTTGCCCCGTGTTTATCTCAGCAGCATAGGTGCTTACTTCGAGTTTTTATGGGGTAAGGAAGCATTTTTAACACTCCTTGGGGAAGTGGGAAGAGAGTTTGGAGATTTATAGTGACTATTTCTAAAAGGCCATCAAGGGTTGGGTGCACTCTGCTACACTCTGCTTGATTTGTGAAGTTTTGTTTCACCTACTGCTTTGCGTCTTCATTTCTCAGGCAGAAGGAAGAACAATTCCTTGCTGCTTTACCTCCTGGTCCTCAATTTTCACTTTTCTGAGAATTTATCAGGTCTTTTAAAAAAAAATTAACTCTTAAGGAAAACAGGAAGACCAGTGATTAATTAGCTACATGAAATGTAAAATCTCTAAAAGTAGCTTTTGGTTCAAGTCCATTAATAGAAGCAATGATAATAATAAATACACTAGTACTAACACTTAATTAAAATTTATGACATACTAGGCACTTCATGAATGTTCTAGTTTAACTCTCCCAACAAAATTATGAGAACAATTTCTTTCAGAAATCTAGGACATTGAAAGGCTAAACAGTTTGCCTGTAGTCCCTATTAAATGCATTTCATACATAGAAATGAACTTAGACGCAAAGAATATTAAAGCAGAATTTTTAAATATCTACTTTGATTCAATATTAGACATATGATATATAAAGCATTGTTTAAGGCACAAGGAGCTTATAGAAATTCTTTATACTACAAGAAATTTACAATCTGGTAGAGCAAATATTTATATGAAAATTAATAGTCTAATAGGTGAAAATGCAGAGATACATACAAGATTAAATAGCATGAGGCAGAAGTTATATATGAACATTAGAAATTTTAAGTTTTAAAATTAAATAGAACATCCAAAGTATCATTAAAGTAAATTTCTACATGAGAGACGGAAAAAACCAGCAATAACACCTTGTTAGAATGTATTAAGAAAGGCTACAGAGAGGAGGTAGTACTTGAGAAGGGCCTTGCTAGACAAAGTCTTAATAGGCAAAAAATGGCATTGATGCTAAAGTCAATGCTAAGGAGCTTGAGCATGTTCCCCCCAAATTTAAAAGGCACACAATTCATGTTGAAACCAAGGTGCATTTGGTACGTGGGAGGGAGCCAAGGAAGACTAGAGTGGAAAGTAGATTATAGACTTTGAGGAAAGAAATTGATTGAGGAACTCATATATAATTTATCAGGACACAATTTTTTTTTAAAAAAATGGCTAATTGAAGTCTTTATAGCATGAACACTACAGATCTCTAAGAATTTGATTGAGCTCTATGTGGGACATGAATAAAATAGAGACTATCTAAAAATAGAGGATGATGAGAGTTATGATAATCATGTCAATGCTGATGACAAGGTAAATAAAGAGAGGAGGAGTAAGATAATAAAAAGATGAAGATAGAATCTATCTTCAAAAGTAGTAACTGAGGTTAAAAAAATAGAGATAAATGGGAAGACAGAGAGAAAGCCCAAATGACTTATAAAGTGATTTGCTAAATAGAGAAAATCCAGTTCTCAGAGGAATTATTATAGTAAACAAAATGTTTCTGGGGTGAAGTCTTCCATCTCATGGCACCACAATTTAGCTTGGTCCCATGCTTACCGATTTCACAGGCTGAAATTGGGATGGTAAGCAGGTTGATTCTTTTCTGCATACTCTCGAAATAAGTCCACTTCTAAGTTCATTTAAGTTATTGCCAGGAATGTTTTCTTTTCAATTATAGGACAAAGGTGCTTGGATTTTTTTGTTTTCTGTTGGTTGTCAGTCAGAATTGCTGTCAGCTCCAAGTGGCCATTGTTGGTTCCTTGCCACCAGATCTCTTCCATCTTCAAAGCCAACAATAGATGATTTTCATGACATATTTCCTTGACATTAAATTCCTCTCAGTATTTGCATATATCTAACTTCAGGAAGAACCCAGTCCTTTTCAAGTGTTTTCCTTGGTGACGTCAAGTCCACCCAGGATGATTCCTTCTTAAAGTCAACTGTGTTATATAGTGGAAAAGTGAAATTCATTCCATTCTCAGTCCTGGAGATTACATAGAGAATATATACCAGGGCTGAGGGCTCTTATGAAGTACATGTTTACATAACCCTCAAATTCATTTGTTGAAACTCTAACCCCAATGGGGTAGTATTAAGAGGTGGGCTTTTGGTGGTGATGGGGTAAATTACCTTATGAAAGTGGAGCCACCATGATGAGATGTGTGCCCTGCTAGGAAGAGACAGAGGGCTCCCTCTCTCTTTGCCCTCCAACCCTGAAAGATAAAGCAAGATGAACACCTACAAACTAAGAAGGCCCTCAGCAGAACCTGACCATGCTGGCAAGCTGATCTCAGACTTCCCGGCCTTCACACTTATGAGAAAAGAATTTATTTTTGTTAAGCCATTGCGTCTACAGTCATTTATTATAGCAGCTGAAACTGACTAGGACAGAGACCAAAATTCTGTTTAAAATTCGGCATACCTCAAAGATCACTCTTAATAATGATTCTTGGTCTTTACTCTCCTGTATATTTGCACAAACTTCCAGGACATAAACATGACTTATTGGCTACATTTTTTTAAGGGTAATACTTTACTCTCTAATTATAGTCTTAGTGATTAATATTAATGCCAATGAACATTCAAATTTAAGTTAGTCTTTCTCATAAGGGACTCTTAGTTCTATGATGTAGAGGAATGGACACTATGCTTGCAAAGGACAGTTACTAATTCTTATCACATTAAAAGGAAACGCTGAGAATAGGACCATCTCCTGGCAAGCCTAGAGATGTTTTGTGACTTGGGAGCAATACCCCAAGTAACTCACTGTTCCAGAATGAGATAAGATTGGTCACTCACTAGTAAGCATGTGTTAAACATTGATGCTTAGTACTTCTTCATGGGGGTTGTGGGGAAAGAACATGTGAGGAAAGAGCACGTGGCAATCCTTATGCATGCAGCCCTCATATGTAATTACTATAACTCTCCACACCTGTTGTGTATAACTTTAATAAATAGCTGTTGTGGAGGGGGCTCTGGGCTACCCTGCAATCAAGGTTAGCCCACCTCCAGGAAGCTTGTACTTCTAATCCGTGTCATGCCTGGTTCCTTCCTGAGGCAGCCGAGACCAGGGCCTTAGGGGTCATGACATTCAACAAGAAAGGAATATAGACATTTCTTCCATGAAGACTAGATTGAATGGCAAACTAGACGCATAGCACTGTTACTCAAACCTAGGAGCAGGCCTAATGGATATGGCCTTAAGCAGCTATAGTGTGATAAAAAAGATTCGAGGAAGACTTTGTTCTCCAGTACACCTTACTATTTGTGTTGATTATTGCTGTTCAATTGACAACATCAATTCCAATTATGTTGTCATTAAAACAGGCATTTGCAATCAAACAATAACCAGATTATAATGATGATATTGAATATTATCTCACAGGTAAATATGTTGAAAGTCTGGTCTTGTCCTAGACAAATAATATTAAATTAAAAGTCCTTTGTTAAGACAATGTAGGAGGGGAAACAGTAGACACTGAAAATGATCTGTGAGTAAATATGAAAGATGCAATGTGTTAAATAAAGGTTAAGAAGAAAGGAATTGGCTAGATGATAAAGGATTGTGAAGTAACCGGCCAGGTTAATGGGGATTCCTCCTCTCTTTTAGTCTAAGTGGGCAACTGATCATCTCCTGTCTCTTTTCCATCTGTCTTGCCAAAAATAGAGGAAGCTGAGATGATTTTCTTCCAAATCACACACGGAGGATATTTCTGATCAAGCCAGAAGTGCCTCACTGAGATTCCACATTGCCATGACAGCCAGGTTATGATGATCCATCCAGGAAGAATTCTTGCACTGTAACCTCTGCTTCTGGTAGTTAAGGAAACTACTCCTCCCATCTACCTCCCCTAAGAACCACAAAACTTGAAGAATAAATGGCTTACTTTGGAAAGAATAATACAAAGAGTATTGCACAGATGTAGGCATTCTATTGATTCTTTGTGATTTATATTTTGACCTGTGAGTTGATTCACATTTTGTTCAGAAAAAATTCCCCATGTAATATATGAAATAGAAGTTTAGTGACTTAAGAGCCTTTCTGATTTCAAAATTTTACTGTAATGAGTATTTTGAGTGTGCACATAAAGGCAAACCCAGCTCACCTACTTTTATCTATGTACATCTGTTTGGTATGTTTTCAAAACAAATTAAACTCTACACATAGTTAAATTAAACAAGACATATATTTCCCATCACACTTTGTAAATGTATCTGTAACATTGGCAGTTTAATTAATTTTTTTGATATCTAATTATACTATTACATATTCATATTGATTTTATTAATTTCTTTGAAGATTCTTTTGATTTCCTATCTCTTGATAATTATAATTTTTATGTCTTACAAATTCTTATTTTAAATTTAAATTAATTTTATTTATTATCACTATTATTTTGTGTAACATGATGACTTGAGGCTTTAGTTCAATGTATGATAAAAATGACCATAGTGAGAATCTTATATTACTTCCTAATATTAAAGAAATGCCTGTAAAACTGTTGGCCAAAAATGATATTTTTATAGAAATTTAGAATAAGTCTTTATTAAGATAAAACTATTTCCCTCCTTTTCTGCTTGCTAGGAAATTTTACCATGAATGGTTGCTGCATTTTAAGTAGAAACTTCTGCATTTACAGAGCAGAGCACATAACTTCCCCCTTAATGTGTTTTTCGGATGCATTGTGCTCACCTGTTCTCCAATATTAACCTTTAACATATACCCAAGTCGGACATGATGCCCCTTTTTTAAACTTTAATAGGTTTACTATGACTCCTTTTTTTTCCTATATTGACCTTGGTATTAGCTTTGGTACAACTTTACTACCATCACAGATGAATTGAGGAACATTCACTATTTTTCTTTTCTCTGAAAAAGAGTTTCTGGAAGATTGGAATAAGTATTTTGTTGAAACTTTTGTAGAACTCATTTATAAAACCAGCTGGACTTGTCACTTCCTTTGTGGGGAGAGATTTATCTACCTGCACAATTCCTCTCATGGTCATAGGATAATACAATTTCTGTTTCTTCCTTTTAACTTGTTTGGTTAAAATATATTTAACTTGCTCTATTAAATTTTAAAAGACTTTTCGAAATACTTTATACAATAGTATGTCATTATATTTCAGTATCACTGGTACACAAAAACGCCTTCTGTCTCTGCTAATTATCTCCTTTTTTTTTTTTGCAGTTTTGCCCAGGGCTGGGCTTGAATCCACCACCCCCAGTATATGGGGCTGGCACCCTACCTACTCCTTGAGCCACAGGCACCACCCTTATTGTCTGCCTTTTTTCTTGATCACTATAACAAAGGGTTTAAGGCTTACCTACTTAAAAAATCTTTTGAAAAGGTAAAGATTTGCCTTTGTTAATTCTATCTAATGTGTCTTTGTTTCCTGTAAAGTTAGTTTTTGTCCTTATTTTATTATATTTATACTTTTCCTTTAATACATTTTCTTTAAAATTTATGAGTATGGATTTCTAGATAATTAATTTTCTTCTTATTTTTTCTGGCACATACATATGCATGCACACACACACGTGTGTGTGTGTGTGTGTGTGTGTGTGTATGACAACCACTACATTTTATCCTGAAAGATTTTCTTGCTACCCTTTTATGTAGTTCTCATGCTATCCCTTACTGCTACCAATATACATAATATGTGCCTTTTGAAAACTCATACTAATTTATACTTCTTCAAAATATTGGCCCTTCCACTGAACTATGAATTTCTCTTTTTTTAACCTATAACATTTTTCTTTATTTTTTAAATTTCAAAATATTATAGGGGGACAAATGTTTTAGGTTACATGGATCACTTTTGTAATATGTGAGTCCTGTATATAGGTGTACCAATCTCCCAAATAGTGTTCCTTGTACCCATGGATTTTTCCTCCCCCTTCTTCCCCTGGTTGGTTTCCAATGAGTGCTTCCCTCTGGGTACAAACATGTGCTCACTGGTTAATTTCAATTGAATAGAGAGTACAAGTTTTTCTATTCTTGGAACACTTCACTTAGGATAATGGTCTCAAGTTCCATCCAAATTGTTGCAAAAGGCATTAATTCAGCCTTTTTATGTGTGAGTAGTATTCCATGTTAAATATATACCACATTTTGTTAATCTACTTATGAATTAATGGATTGATTTCACATCTTTGCAATTATAAATTGTGCTGCAATAAAATTTGTATGAAGGTGTCTTTTTGATAAAAAGATTTCTTTGCCTTTGGGTAAATACCCAGCAGTGGGATTACTGGATCAAATTGGTCTACTTTCAGTTCTTAGAGGAATCTCCATTCTGTTTTCCAGAAGTTGTACTAATTTGCAGATCCACCAGCATCTACTGTTTAGTGTTTAAGTGTTCCTTTCTTTCTGCAGCCCCACCAGCATCTACTGTTTTTGGACTTTGTCATGAAAGTCACTCTACTTGGGATAAGGTGATATCTCATTGTGATTTTAACTTGCTTCTCTTCGTGTCTTGTACACACCTTCTAGTGGAGTTGTTTGGTTTTTTTCCCTTGCTAATTTTCTTAAGTTCTTTGTAGATTCTGGTTATTAGTCCTTTGTATCAGTTATATAGCTCACGAATATTTTTCCTACTCTGTAAGTTGTATATTTTCTATGTTGCTTATTTCCTTATCTGTGCAGAATCTTAAATTTAATCAAGTCCCATTCATTTATTTTTGTTGTTGTTATAATTGCTAATGTGGTCCTAGTCATAAATCGTTTTTCTAGGCCATTAACTAGACATCTTCCAACATTCTCTTTTAGAATTCTTAGGGCTTCATGCCTTACCTTTAATTCTTTATCCATCTTGAAACAGGATCCATATCTCTCACCACTCATAAAAATTAATTCAACATGGATATGAATTTCTTAGGAAAATTTATACCTATCTCACTGATGTACTCCCTATGCCTATCAAGGGAGTACAATTTTCATAAGAAAATTCCATTAAATATTTGTGAAGTGAATAAACTAATTAACAAGTTAATAACTTTTAAGCAAGATTTAGAAATCAAGGAAAATAAGCTATTTAGCCTTTAAAGAAGAAATATAGGTTTAGTATCATAATGGAATTTAAAAAGAATTAGTAAAATACATAAAAACAAATGACCTTAGAATTAGCCCTTTGATATTTGGAAAGGGGGTAGCACAAAGTAATGGAGAAATAAGAGCTTAGTGTACTATTATACACTAAGTACAATAGTGTTGGGAAATCTACACAAAAAAAGGAAAAATACTCGTACATTACATGCCAACAAAGACTTCTTATAGACTAAAGACCTAACTATAAAGCTAATAGAAGAAAATATAAGAGAACAACTTCATGGTCCAGGAACACTTCATAATCAAAATTTCTGAAACACAAGGCATGAGATCAAAATATGATGGATTAAGTTATGTAAAATTTAAGGATTTTTCTGTTAAAGATAAGGGTTGTCATCTTACATGCCTATCTAGAATATCTTAGCCTCTCATGGAGTTGAAGAAATGTTTCCTGCTTTGGCCAATGGGCTGTAAGCAGAAATGATATGGGTTACTTCTAGGCAAAGGTACTTAGGTAAGATAAACTTAAACCAAACTCTCTAATTTTTCCTTCATCTGAACAGTTAAGGGCCTATTTAGATGGTAGAGCTGACAGATGGAAAACTTTTAGATCCCAGAGTACACATTCCGGCAAAGCTGCTCTGAAGACTAACCAGAACCACATCATACATGGGTCATTGCTCACAGCAATACAGCCTATTCCATCCTGACAGTTTTACAAAAGAAATTTGCTATAACTAAAGGCTAGAAGATATAATCTTATGTCTAAAACCACAATAAAAAGAATAGTTAGAATAAAAAATGAATTTCTATAAGTCAGCAAGAAAATTTCAAGAAAACCTATAAACCAATGAGCAAAAGACAGAAATATGTAACTCAAAAAAGAAAATTACTAATCAATTACTAAGTATCAATTACTAAGAGTATCAAATACTAAGTATTTGATCCTCTAATTCACTGGGAAGCTTCTCAATGTACATTTTTTTAAAAATGAGAATACCAAAAATAGATTACAAAAAAGATTACCAAATTTAGGTGGGGATGAAGAAATATGAAATGTCTAATATACTTTTATTCAGAGTTAAAATTGTTACAACCATTCTAGAAAGGGCTCTTTCAGAATCAATAAAAATTACTATGCATCCCTACATATAACTTTGGACTCAAAAATTCCACTCTTGGGAATACATTTACACTCAGTTCCATAACTGCATCTTATTTGTTTGTGGTACAAGGTGTCCATTCTGAGTATGGCAGGTAATTAAAATGAAGTTTCACTATAAACTATGTTGCAGTAGTTAGAGGCAAAAAATAAATGTACGAGATCAGAGAATTAAGTTCGTGAACTCATCCTAAAAAAAAGTTCTACCTACCTCATTGCTGAATATCACTATGGTCACCTTCAAAGTACTCCCCTTAGCCATCTGGTGACTATAGCGATATTCAGCAATGAGGTATGTCGCACTTTTTGTAGGATGAGTTTGCAAACTTAATTGTCCAACCAACCTCATATATATGGCAATGAAGTTTGTAAAAACATAGCATTGTGTGGGAAAAAAGAGAAAAAAGGATTTTACTATACATAGATCAATAACATGTATGAACATTTAAAAAAATATACACAATGCAAAACTATATTTTATACCAAGACACATGAAAATATGAGGAAATGTAGGAGACACAGTAGAGTGGAATTTATTCAAAAGACACAATAGGAGGATGGCCTGAATAGGAACGAAGGAGGAGAACATTTAAAAAGAAGGAATTCTTTTTTTTTTTTTTTTTGAGATGGAGCCTCAAGCTATCCCCCTGGGTAGAGTGCCATGGCATCACAGCTCAGAGCAACCTCCAACTCCTGGGCTCAAGCGAGTCTCCTGCCTACACCTCCCAAGTAGCTGGGACCACAGGTGCCCGCCACAACGCCCGGCCATTTTTTTTTTTTGGTTGCAGCCATCATTGTTGTTTGGTGGACCCGGGCTGGGGATTCGAACCTGCCACCTTAGGTGTACGTGGCTGGCGCCTTAGCCAATTGAGCCACAGGCGCCAAGCCAAAAGAAGGAATTCTTGACACAGATAAGCATGGTAATAGATGTGGATTGGAATTGGAAGCCAAAAATGAAAGGAAATAATAGGAAAAAGTATTGGGAAAACAAAAGTGCTATGAAGAACTAAGAAATTTCTGACTGTGGCCTTAATTTAAAAGTCTGATTTTTTAAGCTCATGGGAATAAAATAATGTAAAAAGAGACTTCTCTTTTTTCTTTAACAAAGATGAGAAACAAGATGACACACAAAGGAAACCCTGATTTGACCCAAATTTGTATTCTACTATCTGAAGCAAAAAAAGCAAGTCACTCATGTTTTGTAATTCTATTCCATGTCTTTATTGAATTACCCTCCCACGTTGGAGGGTAATCTTCCTGGAAGCCAGGAAGAAATATTTTCGTACCTTGAAGTCTTCCCCATTTTTCTCATATAATTATAAAGCAACAAGAAAGAGGAAAAAAATCAATGTCATAGAAGGAAGACTAGTATTAAGTAGAGCTTTCTTTGGCAGGGCTCGTTTAGAGCAGATTTTCCCTCCCTAAATATGTTTATTGAAATAGAAGTAAAATAATAAGCAAATCCTAGTGAGTCACTTACACAAAATAAACTAGCTTGCCTGGTAGCACAAAGAAAGACAGTATGGGCCAGTACCAAGTATAATTTTGTTCATCTACTTAAAGAATAAGCACTACAGGAAGCACAGCTAAGGTTGGAATTCCAGTTCTTAAAACCTCAGATTTTCTACTGGTATCTGATCGTACAAATCTATTTAAGTTCAAATAATGTGACAAGACCCTATTTTGTGACTTCTTGTAGATATCATTTTGCTTGTCTATGGCAATAAATTTTTGACAGTTGTTTCGGACAATTCATTGTGAGATTTGTGACAACAAAAGCTTGTATTCTAAAAAGCTTACTAATTTTCAAAAGGACCCTTTCAGCATGAAACTACATACCACCATTTCTTTTTAGCTTTGGTCAAGAAAGGGTCATTTTATGGAACTTATTGTTGATTATATGTTAACGTTCAGAGGAAACAGACTATGGTTATTTTAGGATCAAGATGACAGCTATATGAAATGATAATGTAGCTATATTGGGAAATGTAATTAAACTGCCTCTGTGTTGAATGATAATTGCAATGAGACTGCTGGGTGAAAATCTGATGATGAGACATGATGGAATTTCAAGCTGTACTTACTCTAGTCTTATACTGTAATAGAAAATTCAACCCAGGTTGGTGAAGAACATTTGGTTCTAAGTACATGTTAAATGAACAACCAGCTAAACATTGTTCATTTCTTTTAAGTCAGCAAACTCTACTATGACAAGGACCTTTTGCCAGACTACAGAAGTCTTTCTCCTCGTACAATTCTGAGCAGAAAGTACTTCAACCCTTCATTTGTGCATCTCTCCATTCTAAAACAAAATGCAGAATACCAGAACCTGTTGGTAAACAAGGTCCAAAGAGAGCCTGAGTAGAGTCCCAGTAGACAACATGACATGCTTTTTTTTGTTTGTTTGTTTTGTGGAGACAGAGTCTCACTTAATCACCCTTGGTAGAGTGCTGTAGCATCACAGCTCACAGCAACCTCCAACTCCTAGGCTTACGTGATTCTCTTGCCTCAGCCTCCCTAGTAGTTGGGGCTACAGGTGCCTGCCACAATGCCCGGCTATTTTGTTGTTGTTGTTGCATTTTGGCTGGGGTGGGGTTTGAACCCACCACCCTCAGTATATTGGGCTGGTGCCCTACCCACTGAGCCACAGGCACAGCTCGACATGTGACATTCTTTATTTTTTTATTTATTTTTTATTAAATCAAAGCAGTGTACATTAATACTATCATGGGGGTAGAGTGTACTGTTTATGTATACAATTTGAAATACTTTCATCCAACTGGTTAATATAGCCTTCATGTCTTTTTCTTAGTTATTGTGTTAAGACATTTATATTCTAAATTTAGAGAGATTCACATATACCCTTATAGAATGAACCATGGGTATGATTCTGCCAATCACCCTCCCTCCACCCACCCTCCACCCTCCCCTCCTCTTTCTTTCCCCTCTCCCCATATCCCTAGGCTAAAATTGGGTTTAAGAAATTAGTTTCATAGTAGGGCTGAGTACATTTATACTTTTTCTTACATTCTTGGAATACTTTGCTAAGAAGAATATTTTCCAGCTCCATCCATGTAAACATGAAGGAGGTAAAGTCTCCATCTTTCTTAATGGCTGCATAGTATTCCATGGTGTACATATACTACAATTTGTGAATCCATTCGTGGATCAATGGGCTCTTAAAGAGAAAGTCCAGGGGTGGCCCTGAAATCAGAAGAGCCTTGTGGGATTCTGCTCTTCCTGTGCAACTTGTTTCCATTGACTAGGAGACACCACACATTATTTCAATGGATATGCTAAAGTTAAGCTGCCCTGATATTTCTGGAAGAAATCAACTTGTAAACTACGTATCATGCAACTGGTAACATAATATTTTTAAAAATGTGTTTGTTTTCATTGGACACATCCCACATGCTATGGGCCTATTATTTATTTTCAAACATGTATTCTTAAAGGATGATTTTATTTTTGTAACTCAAAAATTTTTCCAGGAGATTTTATATTTCCTTCATATACTATATCTAGTTCCTTCTCAGTACTCTGATAATCTATAAACTGCATCTTTCCTCACTCTCCACAAGTACCATCCTCTTTCTGATCATTTCTTTTCCTTTGCTCTTTTTTTTTTTTTTACTCTTAAAGAGATTCTCTGTTCCTCAATATCACTAATATAATTTTCTAGGCTATAACGACATACTTTCTCCTCTTAAACCTCTAAAGCACATTTTAATTGGTACTGTGTTCTTAATTACTCTTACTTTCATTACCTCAAGTAACTACTTTTAATTTTATTCTGTATCACAGCAAGCCAGATCTATTTCTCATCTCATTTTTTTCTATTGTGTAATAAAGTTTTATTATCTTATTTTATTCAAGACACGTGTACACGTACTTAAAACATTGTTTGTGTAGAAAGCCTTGCTTGTTTATAATTTCTGCTGCATCCATATTAAGATCAATAATTTACTCTTTCTTGTGTTGCCACCTAAATATTTTCCCCTTTTTATTCATCCTTTAAAGAAAGATAACCTATACATGTTTGTCATACAACAGGTTTAAATTATCCCTTTGAACCACATCATAATCCAACTGGATGCTGCTGTGAGACACTCTAACACTTATTTTTATTCCATTATAGAATACACCTGTCAGTGTAGCTCTCTCCATCTGGACAGATCTTTTTTTTCTGCTACCATTTCCTACTTCTCAGAGTTTAAACAAGTGATTTTCTGCATAGATTATGTGGAGTAAATGACAACTCCTCCCTAGAAAAAGTACATTAAATAATATAATTTCTAGAGTATACAGCTACTGCATATAATCTTCTGATTAAATTACATTAAATAATATAATTTCTAGAGTACACAACTACTGCAACTCTTTTTAGTTACCTTCTGATTGATCTCATATCCGGGATGTTCCAGTTACCTTTACTTAACCATAGACATATTCATGAATGTTTATGAAAGGATCTGATAGTTTTTCTTTCCCTGTAATTCAATATTTTATCAGTGGAGATTTTCAAAAGAATGACATATTTAATTTTTAAAATTATGCTGGTTATTTCATAGTCTCAAAAGCTAAAGAAAGGGTCCATTTCATCAGCTAAAGCCTGGTATCATAAAACACATGGTCTCACATACAAATTTCTAAAGGCTAAAATTGGAATTTTCTCATCCTTGAAGTTTCTCAAAGTCATTCTTCAATTTCAAACAATGACTAGTTCTTTGTCTCAGAAAAAAACAGCTTTATTAAACTACTTTCTGTAATTGAAAGGAAGAATATCTGAGTTGTGGGAAGTCCAGAGTAAAATAAAATCATATGAGGCAAACCAAACTTATCTTATAAATACCATATGTGTGGACTCTTGACAATGGCTTTTGTTGGTTTGGTATGAAAGTAATAGAACAGCAGTTGTATCATTGTCTTGAACAGAAACAGTCTGTAACAATTTGTAGAATTAGACATTTCACTTTGTATACTACACTCTACCAGTAAAGCACTTCCCATGTTATTTTTTTTAAATAATGCCATGGTTTGAATAATAAGAGATCGGGCTGAGGTTTTTGGTATTGTTGCATTGTTTGGAAGCATGATAAATATCCCTTTATACAAGACCCTTTAGTGCAAGAACCAAACTCCAGCCAAACATGGAGTTTGGTTCTTGTACTAAGTTTGGTATCTTTGTACCAACCAACAGTGGTATGAATGTGAGACACAGTAATGAGTCCTCTCCCATCTGCATGTAAACTAACAAATCAAACCAACTCCAGTGCACAGGAACTCAGCATTGAGACTATAGAGGTCTGTGGTGTTCCACCTACTGAGTTTTGAATTCTTTCAAATTCTATACACGTTATTTATTAGAAGAATCAGTGCTAAGATACTAAAGTTGTCAAAATTTGCCCTTGAAAGTCCCTCCCTGATACTTTCTGAGCTCTTCCCTCCCTGGGGTTGTACTCCAGAGACTCAGTTCTTCATGATGGCCACTTTATCAATTCTTTCGGCAAGGAGAGATTATGTAATAAGTAAGTCAAAATTAATGTATGTGTATTTAAAACATTGTTTGGTTCATGTAGAAAGCTTTTGCTCATTTGAGTTGCTTTGGTGGTACTTTCCCATATTCCCCAAACCATCCTCTAAGTGTCTTATTGAGAATGAAATGTGTCATGTACGAGGGAGCATGGAGGTATGGCAGATGTGGGTTAGGAGTTGGCCTTTCGATTTTATTGGAAAAAATTGCTAAATTCCTTGAACTTGCTCATTCTTGATTTCTCAATTTAGGAAAATCCATATATACATTTATGAAAATTAAGCAGTTACTTTAGGAAAAATGATCTCTTTGCTTTATTGCGTGTACCAAAATAAAAACTTCTAGCATCTTGGAAGTGTTTGGAAAGTAGACCTTCTCACTCCCTAATCCCTTCACTTCCTGTGGAAAATAAATGCTGTATGTTTGAGAGAACTGAAAGAATGTAATTCTTCTAATAGGTGCACCTAGTTCAGCACCTTCTTCTTTCCTTTTTAGACTAGGTTACCTGGAAGTATTCCTGGCTCAGGGCCCAGACCTGATTTCTAAAAAGTCACCCAGCTGTTACCTCTCTCTGTTCCTTCTCTTCAAGCTTCATATATGTATGGCAACCATTCTTCTCAAAGGCAACTGGGATACATCAAACTCAATCTCTCTGGATGCATCTCATTGTCCAGTCTCAGGAATAGGCATTTTCCTACTATTTCCATACCACCTATGGAGATTTTACTACTAAATCTTCATCTGCCTACTGTCTATATTCTGAATTGGTTTTGAAGAGAAGAAGGGGACAGGACTGTCAAATGACAGCCCTCAGAATGGGAGAGGATATTTGCAGATTATGTTTCCGACAAAGGCCTGATAACCAGAATCCACAGAGAATTCGAACTTATTAATAAGAAAAGAACAAGTGATCCCATTTCACTATGGGCAAGAGACCTGAACAGAAGCTTCTCTGAAGAAGACAGGTGCATGGTTTACAGATACATAAAAAAATGCTCATCATCTTTAATCATCAGAGAAATGCAAATCAAAATAACTTTGAGATACCATCTAACTCCAGTAAGAGTAGCCCACATAACAAAACCCCAAAACTAAGATGTTGGTGTGGATGTGGAGAAAAGGGAACACTTCTCCACTGCTGGTGGGAAAGACTAATACGTTCCTTTTGAAAAGAAGTTTGGAGAACACTCAGGGATTTAAAAATTGACCTGCCATTGGATCCTCCAATTCCTCTACTAGGAGTATATCCAAAAGACCAAAAATTACTTTGCAAAAAAGATATTTGCACCAGATTATTCATTGCAGCTCAATTCATAATAGCTAAGTCATGGAAGAAGCCCAAGTGCATGGATTAATAAATTGTGGTATATGTATATCATGAAATACTATGCAGCCTTAAAAATGATGGGGACTTTACCTCTTTTATGTTTACATGACATAGAGGGACCTGGAACATATTCTCCTGAGTAATGTATCTCAAAAATGGAGGAAAAAAATATCCAATGTATTCAGTACTTCTATGAAACCTACTTATATTTACTCACATGTTCTTATGAAAGATAGTACACAACTATAGCCCAGGATGAAGGAGAGAAATGCAGGGGGAGAGGATGAGGGGAAGGTTCGATAGAGTAAGGGGAAAAGGCAGGACCACACCTATGGAGCATACTGTAAGGGTATAAGCCAAATCTGTCAAATGTAGAACATAAATGTCTTAACACAATAATCAAGTAAATGAGGCAAAAGCTATTTTGATTGGTTTGATGTAACCACATCAGATTGTATATAAAAAAAATCAACACATTGTACCCCACATATGCATAAATGTATTCATGATCTATGTGTATATGACTTTTAAAAAAAGAAAAAAATATTGTCAAATGAAAAATACTGTTTATTTGGAGAAAGTTATTTCTAAGGGTTCATCTACCTGGTACTATTTTATGGCCTTTTACATAGAAGTAGGATGGATACTGAAGTCTTAGGTAATTCTTTTGGAGCTATATGTGATCAAACCATGATTACAGAAATGATATAATATATCCAAACCCAGATATCACACAACTTGTGCTTTTGTCACTTTTCTTTATTCTTTGAATTCATTCTAAAAAGTAAAGTGATAGAAAGAGAGACTTCTGGAATTCTCAAGCACGTGGACACAGAGCACCTTCTAATGTTTTGTGTTTAAAAATGTATTTTGATTAAATGAGTTATACCTGGTATTGTTATAAAGATAGCAATTGAAAGATAACAATTTCTTGGGAATAGTTTCACTTCATTAAAAAATTAATAAATAAATGTAGAGATCTATAACAGATAAAACAAAAATTTACCAGTTCAGGAGGTATATCATTTTTGTTAATCAATTAGACATTTATAATAAAACAGTGACATCATATTGTAAGTTCTTCATAAGTAGATAACAGGTTGGACTCAATCAGTAATTTTAAAATTTTTTAGCTACAAAAATTTTTTATATAAAAATGAAATGACATAGATAATCTTCTGTAAAATAAATAAGAAAATGGCCAGCTAGGGCTTGGTAGTTTGAGATGTTATACTGTTAGGTCACCACATGGCCAATGAGTTTGTTCCATGGAAAATATTTTCAGCATTCTACGTAGCACAGTAGAAAATGTTAACAGTGGATAGTGGGGGGAGGAATACAAAGAATTATATGTTCTACATATTTTGGATATTTATTTTCTCAGTTTACCATTTTCCTCATCACCATAGTAATTTTAAACAGTTAAAAATACCAATTAGGGCTTATACATCTATGCTTTTTATTTTTATTTCTGACAGTCACAAAATTGACAAATCAAGTAATATTACAACCTAAATTATTTCCATAGATACAAGCATACATTTTTAATATGCATTGTTTTTTATGTATTACAATAATTTTATTAAAGTTTTAAATACTTTTAAGAGTCAATTAATACTTCAGTGTTTCTTCCAAAACCATAAAACTTTAAAAATGCTGTATGTTGACTTTTTAGTTCTAAGCATTGTATACTCCAGTTGTTCTCAAATATTTTCATATCAAGACCCTTTTACATTCTTAAAAATTATTGAAGATTCCAAGAGTTTTTCTTTCTATGGGTTACATCTATGAACTTTCTTCCAAGTATTTCCCTTGGCCGTCTGGTGACTGTAGCGATATTCAGAAATGAGGTCTGTAGCACTTTTTCTAGGATGAATTTGAGAACTTAATTGTCTGTGTCATACATAGCTCATGTATGTGCATGTCTTTACAACTCTACACATATATAAGTTAAAACTTAGAAATTTTAAAAGTCGTTTATTAAATTTTAATAACAACAATAATATGTTACAAATTAACACAAATAACATATTTCTATGAAAAATAACTACATTTTCTGAGACAAAATTTTTAATAATAAGAGAGGCATTGCTTTACACTTTGGTCAATACCTCTAGTGTCTACTTAATAAAAGACAACTGGATTGTCGTATGTACTTCTATATTCAGTATGTTACAGAACATTGTTTTGGGAGAAGTATTTACAGAAAATCCAGCCTCGCAAAGTATATACTTGGGAAAGGGATGAATTTTGTCAAATAATCGTGGATATTTTTCCTAATTAGTAAATCAAAACTAGATAATAGCAGTTTCTTAACAGTTTGCAACACGATCTGAAACCATATTAATAAACTAACATTAAAATCCACTGGTCTGTCTTAAATCTTGAGGAGCTTTTACCTCAATATAGGTGATTTTATAATATGCATACACTGGTAATTTAGAAAACATGGGCTCACTATCATTTGCATGTTATCTAGTATTAACACACTTCCTCATGCACAGGTCACTACGAAAGTTTTGAAACAGACTGTGTTATGGTCCATTATTATATTCCTTTCAACAAGCACAGCGAACAGCCTCTTTTTGATTCACCCGTGCACGTGTGAATTAGCTCTGGGAGGTAATCTCGGTGTTGCTGGGAGGCTTCCTTTGTTTCTGTCCAACCAGATTTGATGTTTCTTGATTTTTGTGTATGTCAAAAATTTCATAAGAACCCACATACAACACAAAAAAGACGTGTTCATTCATACAAGCAATCTCATTAGAAAAGTCTTTAAGTGTTGAAAATGTGTTCAATTATAAAAATGTGTTCCAAAATTGCCATCTTCATTTGAAAGTTCAAATTTTATCATTGGCAATAAATGCTGTCAGTTGTTTTCCTTGAACTGATGAACTCACTTTGTTTATCTGCAAGAAAATGCCTGTCAAATTTCCAAATACTCAAATTTCTCTGGCAGTTTTTCTTTTCAGTGAAAACAGTATTCTATGTAACAAGTTGAGACCGCAACTCAATTGTGTAAGCACTTTTCCTCAAAGTAACCATTTCAACCAGGGTCTAGGGAAGTACTTTATATGTACCTACCAATTACCGCACAGAATTTTAAAGAAGATACACCTAAGGGTCACAATTTAAAAAATATGTATATTTTTTCTTAACAAGAAAATTCCCAAGTACTACTTTTTACAAAAAAAATTGTGAGCTCTGGTTACAAAGTATACAATGACTAATACTTTTTGGTGCCACTGCCTTGATTTGTGCTTATGAGCCAGCAGTTTTAGCACCAGTATATAAGTATCACACACGGTAGAAAAGGCAAATAAAAAATAATTTTAAATCCATGTAGTCCCTAAGAATGCCTTTGGGATCTCCAGGGATTGTGGACCAAATTCAGAGAACTGTTGGTCGACTCATTCACTATGGAGGATAAACACGTAGATATGTTTTAAACACCCCATGCTCACGTCTCAACTCATTCACTATAGAGGACAAACGCATAGATGTGTTTTAAACACCCCATGCTCATGTCTAACAGCATTTACTTCCCATTTCCCACATGCTCCCCAAACAAATACATGAATGTTAAATTTTTGTTCTCCAGGAATTAAAACTGATCTAGTTTTTTGTTTCTTTCATATGACTTTTCATGAAGCTCTTTTTTTATATATTTTTATTTATTTTTTATTAAATCATAGCTTTGTACATTAATACTATCATGGGGTACAATGTGTTGTTTCTGTTTCTATATACAATTTGAAATACTTTCATCCAACTGGTTAACATAGCATTCGTGTCATTTTCTTAGTTATTGTGTTAAGGCATTTATATTCTACATTTAGAAAGATTCACATGTACCCTTATAGGATAAACCATAGACATGATCTCACCAATCACTCTCCCTCCACCCATCCTCCCCCCTTATGATATTAGTTGCACACTTTGTCTCATTGTACACATTTCTTCTTGCTATGTGTGTCTATCAGTTTTGTCCTCTTAAAGAACTCTAGAAATTCCTGACCTACTCTGAACTTAACTTGTTAAGTCAAGGCTTCTTGTAGTTTGTCACACCCTAATTGCCATGCAACACAATTGTGGGGTCAACCTTCCCCATTCTCTTTATGATCCCCCAATGTCCTATATCCTACATGTTTTTCTTAGTTTCCTCCTTCATTTTAATTGAGTACCTGCTTGAATTTCTTCCCACAAATAGAAGCATGAGATGTGAAAGTTTTAGATCTTACTAGTATACATATTCTGAGGTATATCTCACAATCAAATGTTAATTTTTCTGGGTATGGAATTCTATATTGAAAATACCTCCACTCATAATTTGAAAAGGTGGCATTTCTCTACTGATGCCTATTTCTCAGACCTGTGTCAACAGACTGCCAGTATTTTGGTTCTTGATTTTTTTTCCTCCTAAGCCATTTGGTATTTTTTCTTTTTTTGTCTCCTAATAATGGGATATATTATAGTATGTCTTGGTGAAGGCCTTCTATTTTCTATTTCACTGAGAACTCAGTAGGTGTTTCAGTCCCTCAATTTTTTTTTCTTGAATTACTGTGTTGATGACATGTTTTCCTCCACTTTCTCAATTTCAATTGTTCTGAAATTATTGTTACTTTTATCTTGAACCACCTGGACTAGTTCTATATCTTAGGTACATTCTTTCTCCCTGATGTATTTATTATTTTTTCTTTCCCTAAAATTTGTTCAATTTTAACTTCAACACTTCTATTAGTATTTTTGTGTTTGGTATCATGGTTTTCATAGGCATCCAAATACTCTCCTAAATTGTCTGATCTGAATAAGAATTTAAAAGTATTCTTTCCTTGTATCCTTGTCTTTTTTTTTTAACTTTTTTTTATTAGATCATAATTATGTACATTAATTCTATCATAGGATACAATGTGTTGCTTCCATATGCAGTTTGGAAAACTCTCATCCAACTGGCTAACATAGCCATCATGTCGTTCTCATAATAGTTGTGTTAAGACATTCATATTCAACCTTTAGACAAATTCACATGTACCCTAATAGGATAAATCATAGGCGTGATCCCCACAATATCATTCTCTTCACCCATCCTCCCCCCCGCCCCGCCCGGGCACCCGCGCGGCCGCCCCCGCGGGGCAGGATGGGTGAAGAGAATGATAGTGTGGGGATCATGCCTATGATTTATCCTATTAGGGTACATGTGAATTTGTCTAAAGGTTGAATATGAATGTCTTAACACAACTATTA
>CAUYQV010140956.1:0-46725 GCA_963574575.1 Galagoides demidoff
GCTGGGACCACAGGTGCCTGCCACAACGCCCGGCCATTTTTTGGTTGCAGCCATCATTGTTGTTTGGCGGGCCCGGGCTGGGGATTCGAACCTGCCACCTTAGGTGTACGTGGCTGGCGCCTTAGCCGATTGAGCCACAGGCACCGAGCCTTTGTTTGCTTTTTGAAGTATCAAAATCCAATGTATAAAAGCATTTGCTTCTTATGGCAGTTGCAGATTTTTTTTTTTAAAACAAGAAACTTTTGTCATTAAAAACAGAACAACTAAGGGAGCCCATAGCCCAGTGGTTAGGGCCGTCAGCCACATGCACTGGGGCTGGTGGGTTAGAACCTGGCCTGGGGCCTGCTTAAAAAAAAAAAAAAAGGACAACTAATTCAACCATATTGATTGAATAGATAAGCCCATTTGAATTTTGGAAAACTGGTAAAAATAATTATTTGAGCAAAAACATTTGTTCTTTTATTCAAGATAGCAAGATAATTTATGTGGATATAGTTTCTTATCTGTATTAATTAATTAAAAAATGGTAGCAAAGAAATAAGACCTAATGTAACAAAATATTTGAAAGAAGCATCACTTTGGGACCTTAGTTATGTGTCTAGCTCCAAAGCTCAATGTGCTTCTTGAAAACAATAATATTTTAAAACATTTTATTAAACACACAGGCACAGTTTAGCAAGGAAAGACATTGATTTGTAGATAGCAAATCAGGAGCTGCAGTTAATCTTGATACCTTGTGCGTTTGTGACTACGTCCAATATTTGGAAACCATTGGTCATAGGCTGGCGTTTTTGTTTATTTCTTTATTACTTCTTTATAATGTTATGTATACCCTGTCAATTTTGCCTTCTAAATAGTTTTTGAATCTGTCTTCTTAGTCATTGCCCAGTTTAAGCTCTTGTTAGATTTTTTTCAGTACAATCCTAGCTTGTACTCTGGGTTTCATTGCACCCCTCACCCCCATCTCTGATCCCAAGCTTGTTCTCACACTTCGGCCAGAGTGACCCCTCAAAATTAAATGTATCCAGGTCAGTTTCCTTCCATGTGCCTCTACCACAAAGAGAACAGTGACCACGCTTCTTAGAGGAGGCCCTCCACGTCCTGCCCTCTGCTCAGACCTTGGCTCTGTTTCCGCACATTTGATGTTTTAGTAACACTTTACTGCTGGATGCTTCTGTGCACACACTGTAATTTTTCATGCTTCTCTTCAAGCAGTTTGCTTTGCCTGCAGTGGTTTTTCTTCTATCTGTCTTTGCATAGGTAATTTTGATTTCATTTTTCAAGACAGTCCTGGCGTAATCCTTTCCAGACAGCCTTTTCTTGACCACAGGTTAGGCAAAGGTAAGGTGACCAGATTTTAACATTGGTAAAGTGGGACACCATTGACGGTGGGGCAGGGCCTGACAACAATGCAAACTTTGATAAGCAGTTCTGGATAATCACTTCTCAACAATTTTTTGTTATTATTACAGTTTAACATTATAAAATGAACAAAAATAATATAAAACTCATATCCTGGCCAAATAGCCACACGGCAGCCAAAAACCGTATATTCCCTTACTGTTATACTGCCTGTTTGGGCATTCCTTCCAAAAATTGGGACTTTTAAAAAATGCTGTGGGATGCAGGACAAATTATTAAAAATCATGACTGTCCCACCAAAAGTGGGACATCTGGTCACCCTAGGCAAAGGACCCTCTTCTATCCTCCTGGAAGACCCCTTGTCTACCTACACTGTGTTGTTCATCTTACCATTTTGAATTAATGTGGGTGTGTGTCCCCTCAGTGGTGTGCAAATTCCTTCATAGCATGGAGCGTGTTTCAATCCTCTGTCGTCTCTGTATTCCCGGTTTGATTATAAAGGTTTGATAAACTGAAGTGACCTTTGTAACAAAAGACTACATTTCTTGATTCACAGGTCACTTCTGGTTTTTTGGTGCACCTTTTCTACGTATTTGTTCATCTCAATTTTGTCACTCTAATTTGCAACTGATGTTTTTATGGAACTCTGGGTACAAAACAGTTCTTTAGGATATTTATGGGAGCAGATCTAGCCTGATCGTAGGATAAAAAAATAGCAGCTGAAGGTCTGTATGATATTTCTTAAAATAAACATAATGACCCTGGGCCAAAAATGCTCCCAGACATTTAGCGTCAACTAAATATGTAGCAACTATATTAACTCTTCATATGATTACGTTCATTTGTCGATCACACATTTTCCAACCTGAAAGTTAGATAATTAATGACAATAATTATTATATTATAGCTACCATTTCTTTATGTACCAAGTCCTTACTGTAGGCCAGCCTCTGCATGAGGAACTTCACATTTGTTATATTTAAGCATCCTATCAGCAAATGTGGAAGAAATCCTTATTCCTGTTTTATTATCATTTCCTATCCCAGGGAGACCGGGTCTGGGAGACATCAAGTACATTGCCCAAAGTCACACAGCTATGTGTATAAGGCTCATATCCAGCAGCATCGCACTCTAAAGCCTGAGTTCTTTCCACGTAGGCTTGATGCCCCATGGCAAGGCGATTTCTAGAAGACTGAGCCACAGTGTGATTGTAGGGAGGTAGAGAGTGAGCAAGCCACAGGCAGATACTGTGTGGAGAGGACAGGCTTTGGCTTACTGGGTCACGATCCAAGTTGGGATGGTAGAGTGGGCATCCCTGGC
The DNA here is from genome assembly GCA_963574575.1 of Galagoides demidoff. NCBI lineage: Eukaryota > Metazoa > Chordata > Mammalia > Primates > Galagidae > Galagoides > Galagoides demidoff. The sequence goes on from CAUYQV010140956.1 coordinate 2,683, forward strand.
GGGGAGGAAGAGAGGCCTTCTAAAGCTGGGAAGAGGACACCAAAGGGCGGGGGTGTGTGTGCATCTATTAAAGACAGTGTGCCCAGGCCCCAATTTTGCAGGTTATTGGCCCTCATAAGACTATTTTGGTGCTTGCTATTCATCACAAGAACTAGGAAAAACTATGCATGGATGAATCCTTCTCTTGTCCCTATTTTTTCCCCACAAAAATTAAGAAAAAGATGTAAAAAGAGAGAAATTGAAGTACAAAGAGAAATGTATGTGGAGATTGGGAAAGAAAGAAAGAGAAAAAATTAAGAAAAATTACAAGTCTCAGTGCCTGTAGCTCAGTGCTTAGGGCGCTGGCCATATACACCGAGGCTGGTGGGTTTGAACCTAGCCCGGGCCAGCTAAACACCAGTGACAACTGCAACAAAAAAATAGCCAGGCATTGTGGCGGGCGCCTATAGTCCCAGCTACTTGGGAGGCTGAGGCAAGAGAATAGCTTAAGCCCAAGAGTTTGAGGTTCCTGTGAATTGTGACACCATGGCACTCTACTGAGGGTAACAGCTTGACACTCTGTCTCAAAAAAAAAAAGGAAAGAATTACAACAGAGGTGGAATTACCACCACATAATTTTCTAGGCAAATATCAGATCCTCTTAGAGAAATTATTGCTTTCTAAAATAGTTTAGAGACTTAAATTATAAATTCCACAGACTATTTTTCGAGAATATGCATTTGGCTTTATTCAGATTTCAGTATTTAAAAGATCTGCAATTATATATATGTATAATTATATATATATATTTAAGCTTTATGATTTGTTTTGAGATTCCATTTTTTCAAAATTTGATGAAATTATTGGAAGAGACATGGGAAACTATTATTTCTTCCAAATGGTTTGAGCATTGCTTTCTAATTTGGTTAGCACATAGGGGTGAAAGAATGCTCTAGAATTTTGTCTGTACTCAAACAGAGTGTGAATTTTCATTTTTAAAGTTAGCATTGTTTGTGAAAGTTGTTATATCACTTGGTTCTAGAATTTTTACAGTAAGTCAATTTGTTCTCTCTTTGTAGTACTGAATTAAAACTTTCCTGTAGGCTAGTTTATGTCCAATAAGAATGAAGGCAGATTTGCATTTAACAGTCTTTTTGAAATAGAGCGAATGGTAAGTGTATGGATAAATTGTATGTATGAAGAAATCTTGACATTGAATGGTGAATTACATTTAAAAGAGACTTAGTTTTCATAGTATATGTATATTCTTGTACATTAGACTCAATCACGTGCCCTTGCCTCTAGCCACATATCTGTATAAAATAGTTCATTTAAAAATAGTTTATTTTAAAGTGAGTCAAAATTTAAAATATTTGACTCAGAGGAAAATTGGACAATGGGGATCATGAACTTCCTTTGACCTGGGATAAATGAAAAAGTGATTTCAACCAAAAATAACGTTTCTCCCTGCAGAGCAGGAAGGTAATATATGGAGATACCTTTGCAGCATCCAGACGTGTGATTTCAGGATGCTGCCAGATGTTATATGTGCTCCAGGAGACCTCACAGAATTGGGTAGGAAGCGTGGAATATGCTGCCTGAGCCACACACGAGGAGGGACCATGGGCCAATACGGAAAGATTGCTGCATAAATCAAATGTATTGAAAGCTGCTGGAAGAGGGGCTTAGGGGCCCCCAGAAGCTTGTGTTACTTTACTCCCACCAAACAGGAGGCAAAGCTACTTAGGGTGAGGAGAACCCGATTCAAAACTTATTCCCAATTCCTTTTCTTGTCCTCATCTCTGAGGATGTGGGAGGAAAGGAAATGCAGGGAAATAGTTCAGATTATATAGAATTCAGTTCATTTTAAATGTCAGGCCATAATCACTTGATTGCAATGGTTAGGCCTATCTGCTATATATGGCGTCCTTTTTAGCATTCTTTACAAAGGAGCTGATTTCCTTCCTTCCTTCCTTCCTTCCTTCCTTCCTTCCTTCCTTCCTTCCTTCCTCCCTCCCTCCCTCCTTCCCTCCCTCTCACCCACCCTCCCATCCACTGTCAGACAATACAGGCGTTTATTATTTTGTTAGGAGCTAAGGATGAAATCAGGCAGTGGCCAAGCCCACAAGAAGCTTGTGAATGGGTGTGAATGTCTATGGCTTGTGGAATTCAGTCTAGTTGGGGATATAGTCAGTAAATTAGTACATGGAAAAAACTTAACTTGATTAGTATATTACATTGCATCACACATTATCATGACTGCTGCAGATGAAATGAGTAGGGAGCAATGATAGAGACTAATGCTGGGCAGAAATCTACTTAGATTTCAGGGATAAGTTCTTTGAGGAAGGGACCTGGAGACTCAAACTGAAGATGGAGAGGAGCCAGATGTGTGAAGAAGGAGGAAAAGAAGTTTCTCTTTTTTTTTCATTTTTTGACGCAGTGTCTCACTATGTGGCACTCTGGTACAGTGCTGTGGCGTCACAGCTCACAGCAACCTCCAACTCTTGGGCTTAAGCAATTCTCTTAAGTAGCTGGAACTACAGGTGCCGGCCACAAGGCCTGGCTAATTTTTTTTTTTTTTTTTTTGGTTGGAGTTGTCATTGTTGTTTGGCAGGCCCGGGTTGGGTTTGCACCCGCCAGCTCTATTGTATGTGGCTGGCGCCCTAGCTGCTGAGCCACAGGGGAGCCACAAAAAAAGTTCCTAAATGGAGGAAATAGCATGTGCAAAGGCCCTGAGGTCTGCATTCTTTGTGGTGCAAAGGAGCTTGATACTTTGAGGGCATAGAAAGAAAATGACTTTCTGCCACAGCTGGAGCTTTTGTGATGAGGGGAGAGAGGCAGGAACTAGGAGGTTGGGTACAAGTGTGCCAGATCCGGCAGGGTCTTTTAAGGAGAGGCAAAGAGCTAGCAGTTTCTTTGAAATGAAATAGGAAGCTGTTTAAGACAGGTGAGAGATAGAAACTAATTTATGTTTTAACAAGAATATTGGGGCTCTGTGTGAAGGACAGATGGAGGCAGCAGGAGAGGAAACAAAAAGAGGAAAGAGGCTCCTGCACTGGTCTGGCTTAAAGAACGGTGGATTGCGACAGCAGAAGGAGTGGGGGCGGGGTCAGGGCCAACTGTGCCATAGAGTCACCGCCACACCACGGAGCCCTTAGTTCTGGGAACACAGCTGGAAAATCCCCATTCCAATAGCGTGTGAGAAGAGCCTGCCTGGGAGTTTCAGACACAGCAATGATTTGAGTGAACTGACCCCTTACCTAGTGTTTGGATCTGTCCTTCTCAGCTAATAGTTGAATTTGCCATATTCAAAAGTTGTGAGAAAGTTTTTGATGGGGTATATTAAAAACTGTCTACCGCATGTTTTAGTTTCGGCATTTGGTGGAGAAAATAGTTTCTACATCCTTGATTTTTGGTCTCATGATGGACATCTCGTGATTGGAAGTCCAGATCGGGGGGACAACAAGAACAAGGAAAAAGGCCGTCAGGAGGAAAAAAGAGCAAAGATGGCTCCAGCCAATGATTTAGTGGCGCAAAAAGAAATAAAACTAAATCATGTCACCGTGCACAGTCTCAGTTTTTTTTTTTTAAACCACATTCCTTCTTTTGATGAACAGTATTTGGGAGGTTAAGACAACGGCTTTGTGCTTTTTAGGCCTTAGGCAGGGTGCGCGTCTGTATTTAATTTTGCTGCGGTAACACATGCCCCGATGGCGCGCGGGCTTGATTATTGTAATTCTCTTTTACTGGGACTTCCAGCAGGGCTTTTCTGTCACTTGCTGCTCATGCAGAATGCAGCGGCACATCTGCTGGCTGACTGGAGAATGGGCAATCACATTACCCCGTCCTGTATAATTTGATATGTTGGGTCACTGAGGACTCCGGCAAAGCTTCTTTGTTTCTCTCCATCTCTCTCTCTCTCTTTTTTTTTTTCGTTAAAGATGAAAATTACATTTCCTCTGTATCCACGCCTATCTGTTGCCACAATCATTTATCTTTTCTTAGGGGGAATTGTGTGACATTTTACCTACTCTCAAGTCATGTCATTTTAGGCTAAGGGTATGCATGCTGTTTGTATCATGAATAACAACAACAAAAAATGAGAATATATGTTATGATTATGAGGCCCTGTTTTAATAGATTTTCTTTCTACTTAATCAAAAGAGTTTGTATCCATGGAGGGATGAAATTCTATTCTATTCTATCCAATACTTTCCTGTTCTATTTATTCCATCCTCCATTCCATTCCATTCCTTTCCAGTCCATTTCCAATTCATTTTTCTACTCCCCCGTTTTTAAGCCTGGCAGTAGCCTGCAGGAGGGGGCAGCTGCCCCTGATGTTGCGTCCTTGCCTGGGGTTAGTAATGTGGCTTTTTAGGGAATGCTAAAACAGCTGTGGATGCAGAGTCAGAGAAATCAAGAATCATGGCCCGGTGGCTCCTCTGGACCACCAGGTGTTTCTGTTTATTTTCCCACGCACATGCTAATTTAAGATTGTTCAGAATGGTAGGAATTGGATTGGAAGAAAGATCAGCCATTTGTGGGTATGTCTCTGGGTTCCTATTCCAAAGGGAAATGTAAGACAAAGCGCACAGGTCGGGGACGTGAATCCTGACTTAAGATCAGGTGGGTGTTGGGCCTCTAGTTGCCTTCACTGGCAAGTGTATTGACCTTGAATTGGGAATGAGGGAAGAGGAGGAGGCTGGAAAGGTGGTAGGTAGCTCAAATGGAGCGTTTTATCCATCTCAGGCAGCCAGGAGGAAGAGGTGGGCTGATCCTAGAGAGAGTATCTCAAGGGGCTTCAATCATAGCTAACCATTCCCCAATTATAATTAATCTTTCTCTATGGTCTTCTTTAACATTTACTCCATTTATTCTTTTGATGTTCAATAGGTCTAACTTTTCAAAAGATAAGAATAAGTTTTAGGGAGGAAATAGAGACAGTGTAGAAACTGTCATAGTCGCTCTGAGACACTGGTGTAATTTACCCAAGGTAATGACTAGAGTGTCCCAAAGACAACATAGGTAGAGGCTGGGGTGAAAATTCTAGCCTAGAATCACTAATCCAATTCCCATTAGTGTCTCTGTATGCAGGTGACTTTACCTCCTGCTCCTTCCTTTCTTCATATGTAAAATTTGGAGAATCGTATCATCCTCAAAGTGTCACAGTGAGAATTAAATGAAATAATGGGGATTAGATGAGATAATAGTTGTGTAGCTCCTGCCAGCACCTTCAATGTAACCTTGAATTTTGTCTACTTTGGGGAGGCTCCCTAATGAATCAAGCCTGCAGTGTGATACATATTTAATATATTTCATGTTAGTATATACTACTCATAAAGAACTAGTTAAGAAGATAGTTAGTAACTATCTTATATTTCTAACTCATCCAGGAAGTTTCTAATGTCTCTGAAAGCACAGCACATGGGTTGTAATTATTTTGGTGCAGGGTATTGACTCTATATGGTGACTTATATACAAGTCCATTAATAACTGGAGTGACTCACTGACTTTCTAAACTTTTTAGCATCTGCAGTGCACTCATAGGGACCCCTAAGTAAATCACTGTGTAATGTCTACAGACAGTCTCCAAAGGATTTAGCACTTCTCCTGGATGCTGGAACCAAGATAAACCTGCTTCAAGAGAGGGTAGCAGAGAATGGGAGGCTGGGGAGAAGACTTTCTTTGGAGAATTTTCCTCAAACACACCATTCCCTTCAGTTAGTACAGGTTCCAACTGCAGTCTGAGAATAATGACAATGATAATAATGAGAGAAATAGCAATGGTGGTGGCGATGGCTAGAACTTACAGTGCTAACTAAGTGGCAGTGCTAGGCCGAATGATTGACCAGCATTATCTCACATGATCCCCACCATGACCCTATGATCTAGGAATAATTATAATCTTTTTTAAGAGATGAGGAAACTGAGTTCAAAGACATTAAGTTATTGTCAAGGTCACAAGTAACTTACTCAAGGTCACAGAGCTGGTAGATCTCAGTATGTAGGAAATGTGAAGGATGACTCCAGTGCCTTGCTTTTTTTTTTTTGAGACAGAGCCTCAAGCTCTATCCTCTTGGGTAGAGTGCCATGGCATCACAGCTCACAGCAACCTCAACTCCTGGGCTCAAGTGGGTCTCCTGCCTCAGCTTTCCAAGTAGCTGGGACTACAGGTGCCCACCACAACGCCCTGGCTATTTTTTGGTTGCAGCCGTCATTGTTGTTTGGCGGGCCCAGGCTGGATTTGAACCTGCCACCTTAGGTGTACGTGGCTGGCGCCTAAACCACTTGAGCCACGAGCCACAGGCGCCGAGCCTAGTGCCTTGCTTTGGATTATGCCTATACTACAGCAAGAAAGCTCGAGTGTGTGTATATAAATGCACATATGCACACATCCATATGTGTACATTTTGTATACAGCTATTTGTGATAAACTAGAGGGAAAGAAACTGCTCCTCAATTTTGACTGATGTAGTTAATTCTGTCAATAGAAAACATTTAACTCAACAGAGTAATTTTTTTCTATTTTTTTGGTTTGGATTTTCTCTTTTGTGACATGTTTTTGTCCTGCGAAAATAACTTTATTCAAGCAGGCTCCTTCCTCCTTCCCTTCCATTTTCTCTTTTTTTAAATACATGATCAAAGTAGACAGACACAAAGACCTTCTTTTCTACCATCAGTGATGACATGGTTATAGTAAGCTAGTCAAATTCTATGAGAAAGTTGTAAAAAATGTTCATTTCAACATTGTTTTTGTCTTTTATAATATAGAATACTACATCTGAAATTTATCTTGTACTAAAACCTATACAGTGAAACAAAGCATACTTCATTAGAGTGAGGTCTAAGAAAATCCAAAGAAGGAGCATTTTAAGAAATAAGCATTTTAATAGATGTGTAGTCCCTCTCGGTTCAGAGAGTGGGTCACAGAAAAAAGTAAGATAGCTGTATTTACTGCTAGGTGCAAACAGTTAAAGCAAGGAGGCCTCATTTCATGCAGCACCTTACCGGGCAACTATCATCACTTCTGCTGAAATAAACTATGCAGTGTCAATCTTGGATTGGTGATTGGAATTCCTGATTCTTGGGACCCTTCTCAACTAGAGGGTGCTAAAGCTCTTAAGATAGTGTAACTGTTAAAGGTTGCCCTCAGCTTTACAGACTTAGCATAATATTAATGTATTACTGGGCTCTGTTAGGTAATAAAATTGGTCACTACTGTGTTTCCCCAAAAATAAGACACTGTCTTATATTTTGTTTTTCTCAAGAAGACACACTAGGGCTTATTTTCAGGGGATGTCTTATTTTTATTAAGTATAACACAACCATCTACACTGATTCAAATACAGTTAAGTCATCTTCTTCTGGAACCTGACAGGGGGAGCCGACCTTGTTGGGGCTGGTGCTAGTGATGCGTGAACTCCTTTCCCCTAGCCATTCACACGTGCGCAATAGGATGCCTGCAATGGCGGTTACCACACGCACTCCGCACAAGGGCAAATGGCTCGGACAAAGGAGCTGTGGCAGATAAAAGGTATTCCAGTCTTCCTTATCACTATGCTCCGAAATGCATAGCCACACCCATCACTAGCCCATGAGGTGTAATTTTTTTGGTGTAGGGTATTGACTCTTATTATCAGGGTAGGGCTTATTTTTAACAAATGTGTAGAGATCCTGCTAGGGCTTATTTTTTGGGTAGGTCTTATTTTTGGGGAAACATGGTACTTTTTGAAGGATTTCAGCTTAAATTTGGAATATTCAAGATAAGAGCGGGGTTCTTTTTCCATTGTTAATTGCACAACAAACAAGTCTCCAGTGAAGTTATTTCCTTGCTCAGAGCCTACAGAAGGAGGAAGCCCCTTGGGGGAATGAAGGGCATGTGACAAGTAGATGCTATTTTACAATTTTTTTTAAACAGATAAAATTACCCTATGAATTATACTTGAAAGTAACAAAGAAAATATTTTGGGAGCATATACTAGAATCAGTCAGTTCATAAATTTTAGTATGGGTGTGGAGAAAGATTGTGCAATGCTTGAGCCTATAGCTTCTGCAGGACACATCTATGGGGGAGTCCGAGCAGACTCTGATTGACACTGATGCATAGGAAGGAGACATTTTTTTAATGTCAACGTTGAAGGTCAAAACAGATGGTAAGTAGTGGTGGGACTTGAGGAAATTTCTTTTTTCTTGGGATCTGGAAAGGAGATGTCAGGGAAAACAGGACCCGAGGCTTAGAAGGGATGTGGTGCGCTCAGAGGTATCCTAGATACGTTTCTAGGTTATTGTGATTAATATCGTCCCCACTTTTTATATCTCTGAGAATCTCTCAGGGCTTTATGTAAATCACTTGGAGGAGTTTCTTATAAACGTGCCTAATAAATTGTCTTCTAACTCATGATATTCTAGATAGATCAAGTCTGTAAGACCTTCCAAGTGATTGTTAGAACAGTTTACAAATACTTAGACTCATATAGAGTTTTTGTTTTGAGATGTTATAAAAATTTTTATGGAAGTTGGTGATTAATTTTTTTTCATTAATTGTTTTATAGTGTGTATGTGTGTGTGTGTTCATTTAGGGAAATGGCTAAAGACCTTACTGAGACATGGAGACTAGAATGTGGCTTATGTTCCAGCTCAGCTTTGGCCTGGCCTTCTGTGGCCATGGGCAAGTCAGTTTACTTTTCTGGTCCTCAATTACTTCATCCTAAAAACGATAGAACTGATAGAGGTGCTTGATTTGTGTGGCTGTCTGTAAACTACACTGTACTGCCTGCATCTTCTAATGTACACCAGCTGTGATGTATCTTTTCCACTCATCAGATACAGGTGGCTACGTACTTGGGAGAGTAGAATGGAGTGTGAAACAGGATGAAAGAAAGGAAAACACAGGAGCCTGAGTGCGGTGTGGACTGATGCGGACAGTGTGCCATGGACCGAGTGGTGTTATTCTTTCTTTCTTCTACTTTCTTCACCTGTGGCCCCCAAAACGTAAAGCAAAAATAAAGAAATCAAAAAAGAGAGCCAGACCAAACAAGTGGCCCCCCGTCTTTTTAATTTCATCAACTATTTCAAAGACAATGTTTGCAAATTGACAAATTGTATTTAGAAAGGGCATGAAAAGTCTTGTATCTGATCTTCATTTTATGGATAAAATCACATTCATTTATGTGAACATGGGAAGCATATATTATGAGGAAAAAAATAGTTATTTAAATTCAATAGATTTATCTTTTGGAAAACTCATCACATTGTCCTTATTTTTCTCAGTTTTCCTTGGGTGGATAAAAAACTTTGTCTTTTACGATCATGGGTCCTAGGACTGGCATTTAGAGACCAGTGATTCTTTTCCAGAATTACATTCCACGATTCTTACTTGTAGTTTCTGGGAGAGAACGACTGGGCGATGCTCTCCTAGACTTGTTTACAATCCTGCGAGTCTAATGTCTAGGATGTCATTATGTTAATCCAGGGATGGGAGGGGAAGAACCACTCTTTGTTGCTTTCTTAGGCGAGGAGCTGAGCTGCTCTGGGTAGGGAGGAAATGCATGTATGAATGCAGATGCCTTTGGAAACAGTGGGGAACACTGAGATGGAACCTTTGTAGCCCTGCTGAGAGTATCATCTTTAGATCGAGTTTTACAATTAGAATGGTATGAATAACATAAATAAACTGATGGTGATTTACCTTGCTTTTTTTATTTCATTTCCTGGAGTTTTATGACTTGGGTTTTGTGAAAATCTCTATTATCAGTCAGCGGGTAGTCCGCCCATCTAAAATTATTTGTTGATTGTCTGAGAAATAATTTTTCCCCGAGGAAGTCCAGCATTGACACAGCACCGATTTAATTGTTAAACCATTCTGCTTATTTTCCATAGCTTTTGGACGGTGTGTAACCTTTCTGTGTTCTGAGGGGGCTCAGTAACATTGAACTAGTACTGTCTGTGTGAGTTGTCCTACATTTGAATGTGAAAGCCTGCTTTCTGGAACTCTCCTTTATGTTTGGGGAGATGATAACCACAGTTGTCTTCTAGAGGCACAGAGGAGTGCCTCTTCTAATGTTATGGGGCTCACTACTAAAATATATATTTACAATTTGTGTATGAGCTTCCATTAGCTGAAGCCAGACTTTGTTACAGAGTCTGTATGTATAGTAAGCATTCCTAAAAGGAAATTAGAAAGCACCTTGGATTATTTCTGTTTTTCTTTCTCTCTCTCTCTCTCTTTTTTTCCTATCAACTCCTTGGTCAAATTGCAAACCTTGGATTATTTCTGTTAGCACATATGAGTCCTCTCAGCTTTGGACTTTTTCTGGTTAGTCTGTTTTAGTAGGCAAGAGGCCAAAGTTAGTCTTGGCCCAAAGGCACATCACAGCAGAGAGGGGCTGAGTAAGGGACATGTCTCCCCTTGTTTAAAGTCCCATAGGGACCTTAAAAGACATCCCTCTGATGCTTATACCAGGTTATTCTTTCCTTCACAGAAGAATGTTAAATTCATTAAGTGGAAATCACATTCTACTCATCTCCAACTGAATGTTGTATACCACGTATAATTAAACGTATTGTCCTTTATAAGATAAAAAGTCCGTCCTGGTAATGCAGTAGTTTTGAAAAATACCCTCTTTATTTTATGAAGACAGGACCCTTCAAAGGTGGGAAAACAAAGGAAAAGTACATGTAATCAATTGGGAAAGTGTAGCCTAGACAATGATGTGTGTTTGTTCTGTCAGGACTTCTAATCCCTGCTCTTGTTACTTCCTTCTTATACGCAGAGTCTCAGTTTCACTCGAACTAGAACTCTTCAACATCCTGCAAGTCCCCGGGTCTCAACCAATGAGACCATATAATTTCAGGCCCCCACAGCACACATTTTAACCCATTAAAAAATTTTATCTGTGCTCTTAACTTTTCACAATCATTTACTAAGTGTAGGAGGTTTCTTTGTAAATATTTCTCTCCATTCTCACCATAATTACTTGCTCCAGGCCTGCATATCTTCCTGCTTAGACTCTGGTATGGTTCTTCTAGCTTCCTTCCTCCATCTCAGTCTCTTGGCCGTTCTGATCCATTCCATGTACTTACATTTTGGACTTACCTGTCCTCAACTTCTATCTGTATCGTCGTCTTGCTTAACTTAACCAGCATCCAGGGCATCAAGTCCCAGCTCCACTGCCTGTGCTTCTCTGGTGCATCTGGGAATTTATTGAGTATCCATAATGCATCAGGCATGATGCTAAGGTCTGAATGGAAGAAAAAGATATGAGCCCACCTTTGATAAGAATCGATTTTTGTTGAGATATATGGTACAGGAAGAAGTTCTGGAGTTAGGGAAGGCTTAGCAAAGGATGTGACCTTGGAGCCTGGTCTTGAGGGAGTGGAATTTATTAGATAAAAGGGATTTCCAAGAAGAAGGAAGTATGTGAAGAGAGATGAAAGGCCACCAACGTAAAAGTTGACGGGATTTCAGAGGTTAGCTCAGGATGACTTGGAGTGGCTACAAGTGAGACTTGATAGGTAGGAATGATGGTGGCTGAGCCATGGCTGGCTGAGTGTGGCTCCCGTCTGCTACCAGAGCTGTCCTCAGCTCCGACAGGTCCACCTCCTGCCATCAAGTTCCTTCTTACACCCAGGCCCTCACTCATGTGGCCTTCACTAGGAATATGCCATTTTCCCAAATCTTCTAACCTTTAAGGTGTAATTCTCATGCCACTTGCTCTAAGCAACCTTTCTAATTTCCTTTGCCTTCTTTACAGTGCTTGCTATTTCTAATTTTTTTTTTTTTAAATTTTAGAGACAAGGTCTTGCTCTATTGCCCAGGCTGGAATACAGTGGCATAATCTTAGCTCATTGCAGCCTTGAACTTCTAGGTTCAAGCAATCCTCCTGCCCCAGCCTCTTGTGTAGCTGGACTATAGGCTTGTGCTAACCATACCTGGCTAATTTTTTTTTTTTTTTTGTAGCGATGGGGTCTTAGTATGTTGCCCAGGCTGGTCTTGAACTCCTGGCCTCAAGTCATCTTCTTCCTACCCTGGCCTTCCAAAGTACTGGGATTACAGGTGTGAGCTGCCACATGTGGCTAGATGTTATTTTGTTAGGAAAATATACACAAAATATTGATCTTTATAATCATTTTTAAGTACATTTAAATATAATCATTAAGTACATTTAAAACATTGTGCAGCCATTACCACCATCCATCTCCCCAGCTGAAGCTCTATACCCTTTAAACACTAACTTCCTGTGGTCTTTTCCCCCAACCCCTGGCAACCATTGTTCTACTTCCTGTCTCTGTGAATTTGACTACTCTAGGTATCTCCTATAAATGGAATTAGACAATATTTGCCCTTTCGTGGCTGGCTTCTTTCATTTTGCATAATGTCTTCAAGGTTCATTCAAGTTATAGCATATGTCAGAATTTCCTCTCCTTATAAGATTGAATAATATTCCATTCTATGTATGTGCCACCTTTTATTTATTCATTCATCTGTTGATGGAGACTGTGTTGCTTCCACGTTTTGGCTATTGTGAATACTGCTACTGTGAGTGTGGGTTACAAACACCTACTTCAGTCCTACCTATATAGATGTGTTTCAACTTTTGAAGGATGATTTTAACCTATGTTGCAATTTGGTATGAAATCATTTATTGTCTCACTTACTACTGATATTATTTTATCATACTGTTGAACACCTGCTACATGGTATGTGCTGGGCACTTTATGTGTAGCAACAGCCATACTAATTGGCACTTACTACATAGTACCATATCTAATCCTAGGAATACCCTCATGAGAAGGATGCTTATTATTGTTATTTTACTGATAAGAAAATGGAGGCATTGAGCAGTTATACAACTTACCCAAGGACATGCAACTAGTAAGAGGTAAATATTATATTATCCTCACGGCAACTCAGAAAGGTATACATTGTCATTTTCACTTATTCAGATGAAAAAAATTATTGTTCAGAGAAATTAAGTAACATATCTAATACTACAAAGCTAACAAGCCCTAAGTTCAAATGTAGGCCAGGTTTACCTGACAGCCATTTCCATGATCTTTGCACTGCAGAGCGTCATTTTAATTTATTTGTTTTACCAGATTGTACATTCTTCAGAGAAGAAAACTTCCCTTTGGAATACTGTACATTTCAAGTACATAGTCAGTGATCACTAATACTTGATTTCTCATCGTTAGATTAGTAAGTGGATGATGTGTAGGATTCAGGAAAAGTCATTTTGAACAAAGACTTGAGGACTTTGGGGGCAGGGGAATAGAAAAAAAAAATTCAAATAATACTTTTAAAGAAATTAGTGCTTGATTACCATTGTTTTTCAGAATCTCTATGTTAAATATGCTGCATTCCATGCAAAGAAAAAAAAAAGCCATTGCTTATTCACAAGAGTTACATTGCTCTCGTGAATTATTAAAATTTGCTAATGAGATGAGAAGCAGATCCAAACTCCCATAGGGCTTCTGGTTCTGCTCCTGCCATGGAGGGACCTTTTCTGTTTAGAAGCGAGAGCCTTGGGGGGAGTCAGGCTGGGAGGGGATGGCTGACAGGAAGAGTCAGTGTGCGGATGGATGGCCCCGGTGGGAGGAGGGCACGTGTGAATTGAGAAGTAGGATCCATCCATTATATAAAAATAAACAATAAGCAACTTTTGAATCGCCGTGCTGTATTTCCTTCTGGGATTCAAATGACTACACAAACCACTTGAGCTTCATTTTTATGGTTTATGAAGCTCAAGGGAATTACACACTCATAATTTATAGTTGCTGGTTCCACACAGTGTTTATGGCTCCGTATGCTATGTATGATGATATCGTGTGCATGCCTGTACACAGGGCTTAATTAACGACTGGGAGATTATCCTTGGCCTGACTTATGGATGTCGCTGTGTTGGAAAACATGTGCTCCCACGCTGAAGGAGAAGAACAGTTCAGGGCTGAGAGCAGTAGCCTTGGAATTTGGAATGAAATCCCATGCTACCCAGTGGTCATACCAGTTGCAGAGTCGATCTTTGGAATTCTGTGTGTGTCGTGTGCCTTTCCAGCTCATCCTCCAGGCTTTTGCAATTAGCGAAGCAATTAAAAGTTAAATTAGATTTTGAGTCACTTTGATTCTATTTCTTTCCTCTGGTTTTTGGAGAGTACACTGGACATCAAAGTTACAATTGATTTTTTGAGTTACTCTTTCTTTCAGAAGCAATTAGCCTTTTCTAGTTCCTGCAGTTGGAGGTGAGTCCTGTAGGGGACCTGTAGAAGGGTGTCTTTTGGAATGTGAGGAAGAGAGAGGGCGTCAGGGATAAAGGTTGTAATTTTATTAGGTTTTTTTCTCAGAGTAGCTCTTGCTAAGACTCAATTTTAGAATGTTAAGCTGACTGGGCATTGCTATTTGTAAAAAAAAAAAAAAGAAAAGAAAAAAGAATGTTAAGCTGGAAAGTGATTTCATTACATTGAGATCTGTAGTTTTCAAATTAAAAAAAATATAGATCCCTTCTTCCTGAAAAGTATATGTAGAAGCCAACAGAGAGAAAAGATGGGAACTCACTGTCCTCGACCCTCTGACCAGTTGAGAGGCAGTGCAGTGCAGTGCTTAAAAGGATAAACTATGGACCAGGAGCCGTGGCTCACCCTGTAATCCTAGCACTCTGGGAGGCTGAGGAGGGTGGATACCTTGAGATAACAAGTTGGAGGCCAGTATAAGTAAAAGTGAGACCCCACATCTACTAAAAATAGAAAAACTATAAATGTCTTAACATAATAACTAAGAAAATGACATGAAGGCTATGTTAACCAGTTTGATGAAAATATTTCAAATCGTATATGAAAATAGCACCCTGGACCCATGACAGTATCAATGTACACAGCTATGATCTAATAAAAAAAAAATCAGAAAAAAAAGAAAAAAAAGAAAAACTGAGGCAGGAAGATAGCTTGAGTTCAAGAGCTGGAGGTTGCTATGAGCTATGCTGCCACAACCCTCTACCCAGGGTGACAGCTTGACACTGTCTCAAAAAAAAAAAAAAAGATAAAAAGATAAACCGTGGTATCAGATTGTTGGGATTCAGGTCTCAAGTTTTTCCCATTTCCTAGATGGGCAAGTTACTTAACCTCTTTGTGCCTCAGTTTCTCCATCTACAAAAGGGGGATGATAAGAACAGAATCTTACCTCATGGGGTTATTTTGAGGTGTTAAGAAAGCGTTCCTGTTCTCAGGGAAGTAACTGCTAGAGTCAAGACTGTGGGCCGCACCAAGAGTGTTGGAAGAATCACAGGCAGGCCAGTGTGCTGGCCAGGAGCACACAGGGTGGTGAAGTGGAGGTGAGTGGAGGGGAGAGACCGTGTTCTGTTAGTTTGAGTGTGGTGGGGAGTCCCTGCAGTGTTCTGAACAGAGGAACACTGTGCTCGCGAGAACAGCTTGGTCAGGCTGCTCTCGAGAATGAGTGTAGAAACAGACTTGTTAGGAGGTCACTGCATGGATCCAGATGGGAGGTGATGTTGGCTCAGGAAGGAGCCAGAGAAGGTCAGACCCTGGGTATATATCTGTGTTTTGAAGGTAGCACCAATAGGCATTTCTGACCGAAAATGGTAATGGAATATGAGATGAGTTAAGGATGACCATCTGCTCATAGGGCTTGTGAAATTCCCAGGCTGATCACATAGCCCAGGAACATTTTCAGGACGGGAGAACTGAGGTACATAGAAGAGTAACTTCCTTCGGCTCCCAGCAGCAAGGAGTGGCTGCACCCGGTCCAGGAGGCACAGCTCTGCTTCTTTTTTCCATCCAGCCATTTGTTTTCATTGTTTAATCTTCTTCCTCCTTCTCTAACTGTGCAGAGCTAGGAGTCTGCCATGGTTTGAATGTGTGTCACCAAAAGAGTGTGTTGGAACGTACTCCTCCATGTCGGGATGTGGGGATAATGGGAAGTGTTTAAGTCACGAGTGGGATAATGCTGATTACAAATGGCTTGAGGTTGGGAGTTCCATCTCTTGCACTGTCCCACCTGTTGCCTTCTGCTATGTGATAATGAAACAGAAGGCCCTTGCCGGGTGTTGGCCCCTCCATCTTGAGCTTCCCAGTCTCTAGAACTGTGAGTCAATACATTTCTGTTCATTATAAATTATCCAGTCGGTGGGCCTCTGTTACAGCAGCACAAAACCAGAGAAGATGGTGCTCCTCTCTGACCCTTTCACATCATCTTGTTTTTGCTTATCCCTGTCACCATATTTCCTTCTCTGTGTTATAACTGTCTGTTTTCTGTCTCCCCGGGACGAAAGCTCTTTGAGGATTCCTAGCATTGCTTGGTGCATACTAAGTGCTTAATACACATTTGTTGTATGAAGAAGTCACAAAGGATCTTCGAATTGCCTCTCTTCTCATTATGGCCATTCTAAAATCTCGTTGTGCTTCCTTTACAGTTTTTCTTCTTTCCCTGAGCTTCCGTTCAGTGCTGTCTTCATACCTGTTCTTTCTTTCCCTGTTAGCCCCTTTACTTGAGTTTGCTTCATGCTTTCTCTTTAAGAGTTTCCCTAGAGCCTGTCACATTGATGGGCAAAGTCCTTTGATTTTCATTTTAAATTACACCTGTTAAACCGTAACACATCAGGTAGTAAGGCATTTGATATTTTAAATCTCTCTTTTTACTTTCTTTTAGTTTCCCAACAGGTCTCTTGGGGGGCATACAAGTTCAGAGCATCTTGAAATTCGGCCAGGAATGCGGTGCGGTGGCAGCGGTGTGTGCATGACTAGGATGTGGGAGTGCAGCTGGATAATGCAGGGTTTACTCGTGCCCGCGGTGGGACGCCTCTATCTCAACCCAGTCCTCTCCTCTGCCATCACTCTTACTTGAACATTTGCTATAAAAACCACCAGGTGTCAACAATCCAGGCAACCATGCCCAGACTGAATCTTCTCGGGATGAGGGTGCACCTGTTGGAAGCATCTTCCAGAACTGCTAGTCGCTGAAGCTGCAAAGTCACATAACCTTTGCTTTTAGCTAAATTACTGCTCTGAGTCTTGCAAGCTACAAAAAGACAGAATCAGGTTAGAGTACATAATGGATACAATATTTATTACCTTTGGTGTCCTGAAAGATATGTTTATTCTTCGTTCTTCTTTTGCATATTATTTTTTGAGGGTGATGTGAGCCTTTTTTACCTTCTCAGGAAGGGCTATGAACTAGTACGAGATTACGTGTTGTCACATTTTTGGCTTGACGACTTATTGATCATAATCTCATTCTTCTAAATTCAGTGACAAAATAATAGATAATATTCACAGCGTGGCATTGTGCTGAGTATTCTACACACACTCTTTCATTTACTTCTCTCAGCAATCCTAAGGTAGATGCTATTATTATTCCTATTTTACAGCTGAGAAATGAAGTTAGGTAACTGGCCCTGTGATGACTAATTTTATGTGTTAGTGTCACTGGGTTAAGAAATACTCAGCAGGTAAAACTTTATTTCTGCATGTGTTTGTGAGAGTGCTTCTGGGAAGAAATTGGAATTTGAATTGGTAGAATGAGTACAGATCACCTTTCCCCATGTAGACAGGTGCCATCAATCCTCTGAGGCACCAAATAGAAAAGACAGAGGAGGGTGAATTTACCTCCTGCTTGAGCCTCCTGCCCTTGGATATCAACCCTCCTGGTTCTTGGGCCTTTGCACTTGAACTGGTAGTTCTACCCTTGGCTTCCTAGGTTCTTAGGCTCTCAGACTTGTACTTGTGTCTATGCTGCTGACTTTTCTGCTTCTCCACCTTGCAGACAGCAGATCTTGGGAATTCTCAGCCTCCATAATCATTTGTGCCAATCCCTTATAATAACTTTCTTTCTCTAAGTCTATATAGACCCTATTGGTTCTATTTTGCTGGAGAACCTTGACAACGACAGGTGCCCTGATACTGTCTGCACAGCTAGGACAGACTCAATATCAACTGGTATTTGCATCCCTACAGGCTTTCTGGTTTTGTGTTAGCTTATGTTCAGTTTTTTAAATATAAATTTTAAATCATAATTCTTTTTATAATTTAAAGAGACTAAATCTCAATGAGGCTTAAGTTTAATTTGTGTTTAATATGACATGATATTTTATAAAAATCCTCAACATTGACAAAATGCTTTTACAAAAAATATAGCTCTAATTTTGGTGTTTTGTTGACATTCAATGTATTTCCCTATTACTAGAATCATAATGGTCATATTAAGTGCAGAGAAAAGCTCCCTGTCCCTCCTTTTCCGTTTTAATTTCTCCCAACTCCCATCTCTTCCCACATTTGTTGATTTACAGTATTCAAAATGATTTCCTGTTATGCCATTAATCATGAAACCAGTCATCTGGGATAGATGTTATTCTCCCCATTTTGCTGTTGAAGAAATTGAGACTCAGAGGAGTGATTTGGCCATCAGTGAAATGAAACAAAGGGGGAAGTCAGGGAGATTAGAAGTGTGGGAAGATGCAAAAAAAACAAAGAAAGAAATGTGGGAAGAACTCAGACCATTAACCACAAGCCCAGGAACATGACCTGTACAGGCTGAGAACAATGCCCTTAATTTGAACCACCTGAATGGACCTGGAAGCATACTCTCCCTAAGAAGCTCCAGAAAGGAATGTAGACCTGCTGACCCCGATGTCAGCCTTGTAAGTCTCTTCTTGGAGGACCCATAGAGCCTGCTGATCTGTGGATGTTGTGAAATAGTAAGTTTATTGTTTTAAGCCACTAAATTTGTGGTATTTGTAACAGTAGCAACAGAAAACAAATGCAATCACAAACTCCTTTAGTACTGATATGATCCTAAATTCCCCTGTGTTTCCACTGGCTGCCTGGGACAACACTCAGCACTGCCGTCTTCTTAGGGTGGGAGGAGCATCCACCCCAGTGAATGCACAAGATAAATCATATAACCCCAACTTTTAATTCTTCTTAAGTTTTATGACATAATTAATGTACAGGTATAGCAGAATATTATATAATTTGCATATGGTGTGTTGCTTGCTCATTTTTTTAACTGATAGAATTGCACGATCAGTTATATCCAACAGTGACCTAGAAGAGAGCAGAATCCAGAGCTGGGGGGCTACAAGGGAGAGCTCATGGTATTTGAAGTTGTATTTCCATCCGTGATGGTAATTAGCACAGTGACTTTGGCTAAGCCACTCCCTGTCTCTGGCTTGTATTTAGGCATGGAACTTGAGCTAGGCATTCTGGATGCTCCCCGAGCTTCCATTGAGAATGTGGAGAGGCTGCATGCACCTCTAAATCAGTAATTACCATCTCTGAGTCATGTTTTCATTCTGAACCTCTCTTCATGTCTTCACGACTTCCCCTGTGTCCTGTCTGGGAAATCTCACACTCACATCCAAACAGTTGCTGAGTTCCTTTGAGTTTATCTCTCTGAAGTCAATAGGATTCATCTTGTTCTTGGTTTCCTTATGGCTGTGGATTTAGTTCAGGGCCTCATTAGCAGGCTTGGATTACTGGCTTCCTCACTCTTCTCCCCATCCCCAAGCTCCATATTGCTGTTGGCTAACTGTCCAAAACATAAGCCAGCATAGTGCATCCTCCTGGAAACTCCCTTTGCCTTCATGCTGGTTTTAGAGAGGCCCTATGGAATCTGGCCCTTGTCATCACCACATTCTGTCTAGGGAATGAGATGTGGCAGTAGCCTTGTGTTGTCTCTGGAGGACACGAGTGTAGTGGTGGTGGCCCCTGGGTGAGGGGGCCCCAGCCCTGGGGTTACTCAGAATAACTAGCCAGAGACTGAGGGCAACTAACTGCAGTCCTCTCCAGGACCCTTACTTTCTACCCTCTGACCGGCATGTCTTCATACCACTCAACACGAATGTGCTTTTGCTTCTCTGTCCAAGTGTGAGGACCCCATCAGTATGAAACCTTCCTGACTTGGAGATAAATGTGCAGGATTTTGAACACTGCTGGGGACCTAAGCTATAGTACAGCTTCATGGTTCCTAAATGCCATACGATTGTTTC
The DNA here is from genome assembly GCA_963574575.1 of Galagoides demidoff. Classification (NCBI taxonomy): domain Eukaryota; kingdom Metazoa; phylum Chordata; class Mammalia; order Primates; family Galagidae; genus Galagoides; species Galagoides demidoff. Next base: position 22,659 of record CAUYQV010140956.1, read on the forward strand.
TGCAAACCATATTTTTGGTGATGTTTTCCTCAGTCACTATGGTTGCTGGAAGCCCACTTCTCCCCTCATCTTTCAGAGAAGTTCAGCCTCTTCTAAATTCTTGAAACCACCAAAGAATTATCACATGGGAAGGAGTAAGATCCTAGAAAGCCCACTGCAAATGTTCAAGGCTTTGAAACTCGTTTAACACATTTTTAAAATCACAGAAAATCATGGTATGAAAGTGCTCTCTTCCCTGCTCCGTAGCTGACAGGGACTGAGTGCCACTGGCCAGAAACGAAGCCTCTTGGCTAAGCCGATAAGTTGAAACTTGCACAGGTGACTCAGAAGGGATGCTGCTGTTGACTGTATTTCTCAGAAGTGAAATAATGGACCATAACAGTCTGTCTCAGAACTTTTCGTGGTGAACTTCATTTAAGTGAGAACATGGGGTATTTATTTTTTCATTCCTGAGATACTTACTTCACTTAGGATAATGGTCTCTAGTTCCGTCTAAGTTGCTGCAAAAAATAGTATTTGATTCCTTTTAATGGCTGAATAGTACTCCATGGTATATAAACCACATTTTCTTTATCTACTCATCAGTTGATGGGCACTTAGGTAGGGTCCAAATCTTTGCAGTAAATTATTATGTGATAAACATTTCGGCACAGGTTTCTTTTTTTATAAATTACTTCCTTTCCTTTGGTTAAATACCTAGTAGTAGGATTGCTGGATTGAATGGTAGGTCTACTTTTAATTCTTTAAAGAATCTCCATACTGTTCTCCATAGAGGTTGTACATTCCCACGAACAGGCTATAAGCATTCCCCTTTTAAGGGGAACCCATGCCAGTATGTTTTTTGAGTTGCCCCTATCCCTTTTGGTATTTCTTTCTCTCTTGCTGGTCTTTTGGTTCCTCAAATGTGTCTAGTTTTGTGTTTAAGCTGCCCCATCTCTACTGGGAGGAGCACCATTCATCTCTTGGGAGGAGCATTGCTCATTCTTGTCTTCAGTCCTCATGTCTCTATTGAGAGTCCCACCACTCATCTTTGTTTTGGGGCTGCCCCATCCCTGTTGGGAGGATCACTGCTCTTCCTTGTCTTCAGTTCTACCACCTTGAAAATTCCCTGACTTCTCTCTAGCTCCCATGTCCTTTATCTCATCCTCCATAGATCCTGTCAGGTCTACTTTCTTAGCCCTTCCTGAACCTAACTACTTCCTTTTTTCTCCTTTACGACTAGGCAAATCTAAGCCACTATTTCCTCTTTCCTAGATTACTACAAGAATCTCCTCTTGGTCTCTCTCCCTGTCTTGCCTTCTCCAGTGTGTTTTTCACAGGTGCCAGAGTGATCATGCCACTCCTTTGTACTCAGTTACACTGGCTCTCTGTCACATTTAGAACACAGTCTGCTGTCTCACTGTGGCCTCTGAGGTCCCTCATGAGTGCACCAATGGCTGCCGCCATTGTTGTTGTCATCATTCCTTTGTCCCTCTTCCCACTTGCTGTCTCTGCTCTACTGGCCTCCTTCCTCCTGCTCCAGCTGCCTGCCTAGAAGACTCTGCTCACTTGCTGTCCTCCAGTCTGGGGCATTGTCTTTTCAGATCTGCCCATAGCTACTCCTCTTTATTCTCCATGTCTTTGTTCAGATTCTATCCTTCAGAAAGGCCTTCCCTGCCCACATTGTTCTGTGTCTTCTAATCTTGTTTATTTTCTTTCCAAGCACAGGTTATTTTTTCTTAAGTATATATTTATTTGGTTTTCTGTTCCTCTCCAGAATATAAGGATCAGGGATTCAGCATTTGGTGCATATTAAGTCTTTAGTAAGTACTTGGAATAAAGAATAAATTTTTGAAGAATTTAAGAAAATGTATATGAGGGCTCGGTGCCTGTGCCTCAATCGGCTGGGGCGCCAGCCACGTACACCTAAGGTGGCGGGTTTGAATCCCCAGCCCAGGCCTGCCAAACAACAATGATGGCTGCAACCCAAAAAAAAAACTAAATGGCCAGGCGTTGTGGCGGGCGCGTGTGGTCCTAGCTACTTGGGAGGCGGAGGCAGGAGACTCGCTTGAGCCCAGGAGTTGGAGGTTGCTGTGAGCTGTGATACCATGGCATTCTACCTAGGGGGATAGGTTGTGGCTCCGTCTCAAAAAAAAAAAAAAAAAAAAAAGAAGAAAATGGATATGAGAAAAATGAGAGGTACGTATTTCCAAAAAAACTTCTGGTGGGAGAAGCAAGGGACAGAGAGGGCAATCTACCTAGAGGTGATGCCCTTTACTTGGCAGCAGAAGGAAATCTCTTCCCTCAGGGACTGAAGGGAGCCTGAATGGAGGGAGCCCTCTCTATCCCTTTTCATCTTAACCTGTCCATTACCTGCCCCCAAGGCATTGGTTGGAGGCTCAGGTGAAAGCACTTGATTGGCCACTATTGAGCAGAGCAGTACTGCTTCTCCATACTTCTCCTGTGGTTGGAGTCTTGCTGGAAGTGGTATGCAGAAGCTAGTGCCCTATATGACGCCCCACCCTTGGGATGGGTTAGGAGGCACTGACAACCTGTTTGTCCACTTGGGGGCAAAGTCTTTTAGGAGAAACTTAGTACTTTGACTGAATAGCAGAGCTTTTCTCAGAAAAACTCTCCGAGGAGTTTCTGCCCAGGGTAAAGCAGTGATTTGTAGCAGTTTTAAGTCTCTTTATATTCTAGTTTCATCTCTCCCCATCGATTTTGCCATTTGTGGCTTATAATGGAAATGAGGATAGCTGTTATAGATGGAGTGGTTACCAGACTGACTCTTCTCTCTATCTTGTATCTGGGGCCCTCCTGGGGAATCCACTGAATGGGTATTTGCTTCCTTAACTCTTCTCTGGGTCTCACCAAGTTGGGGTCTGCTGGAAGGTGGTCATCAATTCTGTGGGTTAGTTCATATTGTACAGTGTGAAAACAGATGAAAGAATTAGGACCACTTCCCAACATAAGAGCTTAAAGGAGAACATACGTTATAAATTGTGATGAATTTCAGGAAAACACTTTGCTAATAGTGGTTGAAAAGTATATTATGTTAGGACAAGTCCCCTTCACCCAGTTCCTTATTTTACTGTAGCTCGATTATGATGCCAGTGTCATAAGAAATGCTGGCATTTATTTTGCTTTAAGAAAACCCAAGATATATATGGTAGCAGCTCATGCATATAGAGGTCTGTCTGGAAGACAGCTTTGAGCTGAAAAAGTAAGTGAGAAAGGCCTGTGGAGATATGAAGCATGAGACTCAATGTCCCTGCTTTGAAGCCAGGCACCTTAGCACTTCCCAAGATCTTCCCAAGTTCCTATTTAGTATTCTCTTTTCAACATATTCAGTTGTCTTGTTTCCCAGCCCAGAGCAGCTAAGAAGCAGCAAACTGGAAGAGGGCAGAGGAGGTTGCAAGTCAGAATCACACTGATGGAAGAGAGAAATGACAGCTGACAGCCTGACAGCCAGGAAGGTGACAGTGAAGCTTAACCAGAAATTCAGGGCTGCTGCCACTAGCTTGAGGTGTTGGGTTTTGTCTGTAAGGCCTGGGCAGGCTCAGTGGGGATTGCCTGCAGATAGCACATACTGGAAGGGGATGTTTGAGAGAATGGCTGGAAATAGGAGGATGTGAATCTTGAAAAGTTGTTTACCAATTTTCCCAGTCAAAGAGCTATGTCTGGGGAGGAAGCTGGGATGGGAAACTGAGCAACATTGTTTGCCTCAAGTCAGAAGCTGGAAGCCCAAGAGAGCTGGTTTCCAAGGTCAGTGGGCATGGTTGTATTGGGGTGCATGTGGGTGGTTAGGTTGTTTTGAAACTAAATTAGAAGAATTTGCATTTTTGTGGCAGGATTCCTTGTATGAGATCAGACAATTAAGTTTCATGAATTCATCCTAGAAAAAGTGCTACATACCTCTTTGATAAATATCACTATGGTCACCTTTGAAGTACTCTCCTTGGGAAGCTGTGCACCGATGCCAGTGCCTAGTCCACCCTTCAAGGCAACTTTGGAACTCTTTTCTGGAATGGCTATCAGGGCTGTTGTAAAAAAGTCTGACAATTACAAAATCTGGCGCAGACAAGTACTTTCAAGGTGGAGAATGTACCCTCTAGGAAAGCGTGATAATCTTAGGGTAAGTGGTGTATATAATATATAATGCCTTTTTATACAAATATAGAATGAAATTAAGCTTTAGTTAAATAAAGATTGACAGTAGCATTTGTGTGTGTGTGTGTATTTCAGGGGATGCTTAAATCAAGTACAAGACAAATGATATTTGGAAGTGACCAGCCTATGGAGTACTATGGCCTGATTCAACAGTCTGCATGAATTCTTTGAATTTCCTGTCCCTGACTTGATTTGCAAACTCATCAGTATCTCGCTTTGTTTCCCACTTCACTCCTTTCGCTATGAGAGAAGATATCTTTTAATGGAAGGTGGTTCCTCTACCTGCATTCAGGATCTCAGTCCCTCCAGCTAGCATTAAAGCCTTACTTCATGAATCTCTTCTCTCCCTTTCTCACATATTTAATCTTTCTTCCTGCTCAACTTATGACCATTTTCACAATTCCCCATCTTAAGAAACACTCTCAGACTCTTTGTCCTGAATCTGTTGTCCTTCTTCCCAGCCACACCCTGCCAAGTTTCTCCAAGAAGAGCTTAAGCTTCCTATCTTCACTCTCCCCCTTCCTTTCACTTCTCTTTCTCTGCGCTCTGAATTCTGCCCCAGCTTTGCATGGAAGCTTCCGCAGCTTTAATTCTCTGGCCCTACTCACCAACAATCACCTGATAACCATTCCTCCTTTCCTGGATGTCTCTGTTTAGTGGTCCACTTCTTTGTCAGCATTCGTGACCTACCCTGACATTGGAAACTGTCTCTTTCAGTAAAAAATGGAAAATGTCATCTTTGCTCCAAACCAGTCCTTCCACTTGTCTTTCCCTGGCTTGGTGAAGGCCAGCACCATCTGCCCTATCACCTGAGCATGAGACTCAACTCTGCTAATGAGCCAGTCTGGGCCCTCTCCATTTCTGTACCGTGTTTTTAATTTCTAGCATTTCCTTTGGGTTTCTTTCTTAGACTTTCCATCCCTCTGCCTATATTGCCCATCTGTTCCCGTATGTTGCCTACCTTCTTTTCCACTGCAGCCTTTAATGTATTTATTTCAAATTCCCCGTATGATAATTCCCAAATCTGTGTCATATCTGAGTCTGATTCTGATGATGGCTTTTTCTCTTCACACTCTGTTTTATCTTGCCTCTTGGCATGCCTTGCAATTTTTTTTTTTTTTATTGTTGTTGTTGCTGTTGAACGCTGGACGTGTTATGTTGGGTAATAAACTGAGGTACCCAGGTCTATAGTGGGAGGATTGATGTTAATCCGGCTAGGAACTGGGCTATGTTTTTATTTTGGGTGCTGGTGATCAGTGTTTTCTCTAGTGTCCTTATTTGTGTCCTCTGTGTTGGCTTTGAGGCTTCCCTACTTCTTTCTCCTGGGACAGGGTGTGGGTCTTGCCCCTCTTCCAGCTACAATGATCCCCTGCTGTTACATTGCAGCCTGTCCTGTGCTGGCAGGGTGTGGGGGAGGGGGACATCCCACAATCTTCTGATCAATCTCAGTCTTTTAGGGAGCCTGAGTCTTAAGGCTTCTGGCCTTTGTGTGTGTTTCTGTTCTTCCTCTAGTGGTACAGCATCCCCCTTGCTCTACCAATCTCTGGCTGCTGGTTTCCTTCCTTATCTAATGCCTTGAAGCCATGTTCCTCGAAGACTATGACATTGTTTTTCCCCCTTAAGTGAGATAGAATGGTAGGGGAGCTGGAGTAGGAAAAATTTCTTTTCCTCCAGATGAGATGAGGTTTCAGAATTCCACACAAGTGAAGTCTCTTTCCCTGGAGACTAGGCCTTTGTTTTGGGGATGGCTGTGACACATTTACAGTGGATACTCTTCCCTTCCCCTGCCAGGTCCTTGCTGTGAAAACCTGGTGGGATGAAAAAGGTACTGAAAGGGAAAGCTCAGAAAGAAAGTGTGCCCCACAAACTCATAGACCTTTGAGCATTTCTTCCACACGCAGCCTCGAGCAGTTCATTACCATTTAGGTGTTTCTACCAGCTTGTGGCCCTTGTGGCTTCTGTTCCAAGTTAAAACATCTTGTTTGTTTCATCTTTTGGGATGGGCCTATCTTCCCTGGCTTCAGGGAGGCAGTTTGCCTCGCTACCTTAGTTCCTACCTGTGATAGGTCCAGGAAAACTTGCTGATTTTCAGTTTGTCCAGCTTTGACTTGTTTTAAGGATAGGAGTGCTGGCTTCCACCATCTTTAGATGTCAGAGTTGAGATCTACATCTGCCTCAACTTCTAGTCCTTCATCTTCCACCTCTAAGTCCTAGTACATCTATGTACAAAATATCTCTTAAAACATCCTGAGCTTTAGTTCAGGGATAGTGACTTCTTGTCTGGATCATGGCAGTGGTCTCTGGGCCAGTCTCCTCGTCTCCACTAATGTTCTTGTTCAGTGGATCCTCTAGGTCTCATGACAGTCCTTACTACTGGCTTAGAATAGTCCAGCCCCCTTGGTATACATACAGCATCCTCTCACCGCCCTTGCCTTACAGTTCTTTATAAGTTAGTAGAAAAGACTAAGGGTTTAGGGTCTGGTGAAAATGATGTGAGAACTTTAAAATCCTTCTAATTTTCTTTGAGAAAATTAGATGAGATCGTTCTTTAATTAAACGATCTCATCTCTTTAAACCAGAACTTGTTTAAAGAACTAAGAAAACAGATAAAAAGACATCACAGTCAGGTAGAATAAATTTTAATATATGGTCTTTCTACTTCTTGATATGAAATACACGTTTCTTTGTGGTCACACTGACATAGCCAAGATATTTTGTATTGCATAGAGGAAGGGATGAGATTGAAATGTCTTTTATTTAGGCTACCACTGTAATAAGGTTCTGAGGGCTACAACCTGACATACATTGTGCCTGAATGTACATGAGGATGGACATGGCTAAGCCAAGGGCCCGCGGCGTAAGCATTTGACCTATTTGTGACCTTAGGGGCTCTTAATTCACTTCCCAAGACCAAATGAAGTGATAACTGTAATGAGTCAACAGTCCAGAATTTAGCTGGCCCTGGAGACATGGTATTAGCATCCTATGGGTGAAGTCTAAATTAGATGGCAGTCAGGTATGTGCCCAGGATTGGTCATTACTGCGGGCAGATGTGCACAGCTAATGGCTGGCAGTGGGGATTGCTGCAGGGGGAATTCCTTGATAAAAATGAGTTAAAATGAGACAATGGATTATCCAGAAGGGTGCTTTTCCACAGACTACACTTTTATTGGTGAAGGCAATCACAGGAAAAAAAAATCAAGCCATTAAAAAAAGAGAGCCCCATAACGTATTTATTTAGTGTCATCTGGGTAGCACACGACTGTATGCATACATATGAAATTATTTCTCTTAGTCTGAGTAAACTAAAGGAAATGCTATTATTTTTTTTCCCAAATAAATGTAGATGGGAGGCTGGCATATTAAGGCAATGTAGGAACCTAATGTACCGGGGCAGGGGGACTACTTGTAAAAGAGTTAAATCTTTGTGCATGGAAGCCAAACTGCCCATGATCTCATTACACCTCAGAGAGCTTGCAAGCACTGCTCCCAAATCACAAAGAAAAATCAGTGCACAAGTGACCTGTGTATTAGCATCTCTGCAAATCTCAGCCAAGAGCTTAGATTTATATGCACTTTACACACCCCTGAGGAAATACCCGTTTTATGCCATTGATAGGCCAGATGTATTTTCCTCTGCGAAGTGTGATCGGAATGTAATTAGAAGGAAATACACTGTGTATTCACAAACAAATAAACAGTATTCTTTAAAACTCCTTGGTAATTTAGAATGGGCAGCAATATGACATCAGAGGAGTTGTATGGAAGGGTTATTATTGTGTGATTGGGCCTGTGTGGTTGGTGATATTTGCTACAGTGCTCCGATTTAGTTCTATAGCCATTGAGCTGAATTAAAAATTTCACATGTCCCCAAAAACTTTTTCTCTGAATCTGATTACTAATGTGATAAAATGCCTCACATTAGATAGTGTGATTCCTTGAAAATGCCAATGTGGATTTGAGTCTTTTTTTTTTTTTTTTTTTTTTCTGAACCAATTTTACATGGAAGGAAAAAAATGAAGATGGCTCTGGGGGAAAAATACACACATTTCTAATAGAACTTGCTAGAGCAATCACACAGACTGCTATTATTCTACTGCATCTGTGCATTTTACTGTAGCAAAGTGATTAATATGCTTCAGAATTTGGACTTATAGACTCAACTATTTTAGTGTCATATCATCAAAATACACAAAAACCTGACACATCTAATTTCTATGTAATCCCAAGTAGTAAAAAATTATATGTGTATTTTATAATGCTTAGGCATTTGAATGGATAGTGTGACATAAGCGTGGACAATTATATACAGGAACATGAATAAAACATGCTCAAATGCATAAACAAGGCAGACACCAGCCAAAAGAATTGTATATGTGCATGATGATTAGGATGGAAATTTATCCTTTAGTCTCTTCTAGACTTTGAATCACAATATTTTATAGAAGACTGAATACTTTATGGGAAATATCTGGGAAAAGGTATAATTTATAACCTGTATACTGTAAGGATTTTTAATTCTTCGTTTTATATGAACCTAAAAGATGAGAAAAATATTGCTGGTGTTTCTAAACCTTTCTGAAGAGGTCTGAAGAGAGGATGGATGAATGAATTTAAAGACAGGATTAATAAGTATTGCTTCTGAATCGAAGGTATTAGGAATGAACTTTACAAAGCAGAGTAGTCCCACAAGTGGATCCAGGTGCCATTTGGAACTATTGATGGGTTCTAAGGAAATAGTAATCCATAGACTTGCTTGGGGTTTGTCAGAAACTTACAAGTTTGAAGACTATCTAGGGAAAAGGATGCTTGTGGGTGACCATTAAGGATTGAAATAAGACACTTGGCCATTCAAAAAAATCTGATGCTCCACCTGGTTGAGAAGAGGGGGTCTATGACCCTTCTCTCTTTTTTTTTTTTTTTGAGACAGGAGCCTCAAGCTGTCCCCCTGGGTAGAGTGCCATGGCATCTCAGCTCACAGCAACCTCCAACTCCTGGGCTCAAGTGAGTCTCCTACCTCAGCCTCCCAAGTAGCTGGGACCACAGGCGCCCACCACAATGCCTGGCTATTTTTTGGTTGCAGTCATCATTGTTGTTTGGCAGCCCGGGCTGGATTCGAACCCACCACCTTGGGTGTATGTGGCTGGCGCCTTAGCCACTTGAGCCACAGGTGCCAAGCCTGACCCTTCTCTTTGAATCTAGGTGTATTTGTGACTGCTTTGGCCTGTAGAATGCTGTGGTGGAAGTGATGACTCTGGATTCTGAGTCTCAGTCAGAAAAGGCCATGCTGCATCCACTCTGTTCTCCTGGGATGCTCATTCTGAAGAAGCCAGCCACCTTGCAAGAAGTCCCATGGCCATGAGACTGCTGGACTGGACATGGCTACTCTGGTTGACAGGCAGCATCAGCTGCCAGCCTGTGATGACATCCAGTTGCATCTTCTGATGGCTGCACCTTGAGTCTTCTCAAAGACCCAGGCATTGAGGAGCCCACACAAGCCTTACTTCCTTTTCCTTATTCAAATTTCTGACCCATAGAATGATGAGAATAGGTTCAGTGCCCATAGTTCAGTGGGGGTGCCAGCCACATATCATGGACAGTTTGGTTTCCATGCCACTTAAGGGGCTGGTGGGTTCAAGCTCGGCTGGGTCTGCTAGACAACAGTGACAAGCACAACAGGAAAATGGCTGGGCATTGTGGCAGGCTCCTGTAGTCTCAGCTACTTGGGAGGCTGAGGCAGGAAAACCACTTGGGCCCAAAAGTTTGAGGTTGCTGTGGGATGTGGTGCCATGGCACTCTACCAAGGGAGACATACAGAGACTCCGTCTCAAAAAAAAAAAAAAAGACTCATGAGAATAATAGAGTTGTTATGTTATACCACTAAATTTTGGTGTGTTTGGTTTGTAGCAGTAGTAACTGGCACTAAGCATTGTTTCCCAAACATGTTTTTAACAATTATCACTTAGGGCTGGGTGCACTGACTCATGCCTGTAATCCTAGCTCTTTGGGAGGCCAAGGTGAGAGGATTGCTTGAGTTTGGGAGTTTGAGACCAGCTTGAGCAACAGTGAGACCCTGTCTCTACTAAAAGTAGAAAAATTAGCTGGGTGTTGTGGTGGCAGCCTACAGTCTCAGCTGCTTGGGAGGCTGAGGCAAGGGGATTGCTTGAACCCTAAGAGTTTGAGGTTGCTGTGAGCTAGGCTGATGCCACAGCCCTCTAGCCTGGGCAACAGAGTGAGATGCTGTCTAAAAAAAAGAAAAAAAAAAGAAAAAAAAAGAAAAAAACATCACTTGGGGAACATGCTAAAAACAGATTCCCACATTTTACCCGTGGACATTTTGACTTAATAATCTGAGAGTGGGGGTGAGGTTGGAGAAATCTGTTCTTAACAAACACTACAGAAAGTTAACTATACTAAAATGACTCCAAGATGCTGTATGGTTTGTTGGCCAATTTTGATACATGAATTTTTCATGACAAACATATTTCTTTGATTACTTGGAATGGGCCCATAGGCCCTTATTTTACAATTGTGCAACATGCCACTTAAGGGGATAGCTGTCTTTCTAGTCCCACTTATGAAAAAGCAGCAAACAAATGAGACAAGACTTTCTCATTCAGTACTAAGTCAGAGTAGTGACAAGGAGGCCAGGGAGGTTTGCAGGAGGCAGAGAATTTGGGGCAAGAGGTGGGCCGGGAATGAGGCTTTTGACACCAATAGGAAGATGTCACAGGTGGCAGAGGGCACCAGGAGGAAGGCAGAGAGTGGATGGAGAGACCATTGGCCAAAACTGTGGGAGCGGGACAGTTGCTGGGTAGGACCCATCAGACAAAGTCAGAAGGCATCTTCTCTCCTGAGTTCCTGAATCCCATCGTAGCTCCAGGGCCACTTTCTTGCATTTATGTATTATGACTACTGCTGCCTCCAACAACAGCAAGAACAATGGGAGCAATCCAAACTGTCTTTCACTGTGTCCTGTGCATGCATTGTTCCCATTTACCTTCCTAGTTCCAAAGTCGAGTCTTACTCCTCTCTGCATCTCATGATTAGCATGGTGCCTGGCACATGGTTGGCATGCCCATGACTGTTTGTGGAATGATAACAAGAGAAAATATTAAGAGATGATATTTATGGGGCACTTACTGGGTGCCAGACTATACACGAGGTGCTTTTTAGCAAATTCTTCTATTATATTTAGTCCTAACAGTAAATCTATCCAGTGTAAGATCATTATCTCTGTTTTATTGAATGGGGAATGAGGCAGATTTGTGATTTGCCCAAAGTCATGCAGATGGTGAATGGTGGTCCCTGCAATCTGACCTAGGCAGTCAGAACTTCAGAACTTGACACAATGAATTAATAAATCTGCAAAAGAGAATGCACAGTCTGTCGCTGTGGACCCTGCTATCTACTGCCTCTGCCAGGGACGATTCTCCCACCCATCCCTGCCTAGCTCACACCTACTTATCCTTCCCTGATTTTTCCTTGTGGGGGTGTAGGCATGACAGGGCCTGTGCTGTACTTTCCCCCAGCCCTCTCCCTGCACCTTTTCTTTTGTTATTCACCTCGAAGTTGAAATTTCTGGTTTAATATCTTTTCCTCTATCTAGACTGTATGTATCAGAAGAGACGCTCCAATCTGGCTTATTTATTCACCACGGTCCCCCCAGATCACAGCACAGCAGCTGCACATTGTAGCCGATTAATATCCTGGAAGCAGTTTGGTGCACACTATATACTAATGGCACGGTGCGCGGGCTGAGTGCACGCAGCGTTAGATGCTGGAGGGACAGAACTGAAGAAGCCAAGCTCTCTATTTTCAGAGAGCTCCAAGTTTAACTGGGAGACTGACAAAGAAACAAACAGTTGTATAGTCACTGAGTAGGGGCTGAGGTGGGAAAATTGACAGAAAATGTAGGCAAGATAAGGAGATTTGTGAGCTGTACTTGCACGATGAGCGTGAGTCAGGGGAATGCAGGGGGCAGAGGGAGCAGCGTGAGTGCAAGGGTGTGACAGAGCAAGGCACGCTGTGCAATGGCACCTAGATTACTGATGCTGGAGGCAAGGACATGTGGGGCCATCACCAGAAATAGAGTTGCCAGTGGTGATGGGGACAAGCCATGAAGGGTTTGGTCGGGTGTGATTAGATTTGAACTCTATCCTAAGAAAATGGAGGAGTCCTTGGATATAACTCATTCACTCAACATAAAGAATAACTTCTTAAAAAGAAACTTGAGTCATGTGTATGGGTGTTTTGAGAGGTCACGCTGACTGGGAAGCACCTCTGACATTTGGTGGGGGGACAGGAATTATGGTAAGTGTGCTGTGATGCACAGAACAATTGTACACAACATGCCATCAGAGCCCCAGTTGAGAAACACTGCCCCAAAACACTGACGAGAAGCTTGGAAGAAAGCCTACCTCCCAATATTTTCATGGTGCAAGCAGTGAAGAATTTTGTATATTTACCAAATTTTATTGGTAAGGAAAGGAAATAGTTTCTCTTGATCTTCTTTAAGCACCAGACAGACTTACAAGCAACAATTTATTTAAGGGCGGATTCCACAAAATCGTAAAAGAATAGCATTTTAACTTTTGGATCTGAATCAAGGATATTTTAATCTTTTTAGCTCCTCATTGAGTCTATTAATTTGTTCACGTGGTCAACAAATATTTATTGAACACTGTTTGAGGCTTATGGGATACAGCGTGAATAAGACAGCCCAGGACCCTGTCCTCATGCAAGAGGGGGTACATAGCCCCAAGATTCCAAAGGGGAATAAAACATGAGAAAGATGATTTGATGCTTTTTTTTTTTTTTTGCAGGCAAGAATTATTTATGAGAGATCTCTGAAGATATAACTAGGGCCACATTTCTTCATAACTAGACAAGCTCATATCCCCAAGGGTGTGTGCACTGTCTGTGCCTTGCAAGAGAGGTAGATGTAGACAGTGTCATTAAAGCCAACAGCGAACACATACCCAGGACTGTTTGGGGAATAAGAGTATTGAGGGTTTATTTCAAACTGGGAGAACAGAAGAGTTGGCACCTAATAGGAACTGACACAGTATAGTAATATTGACTGTCATAGATACTCACTGACATCAATGGTTAAAAAGACATTGCAATTGACCTAACTGGTTGCAAGCAAATAAGGCAAAACTCAAAAACTGTCAAGAATCCTATAAGAATTAGTTTCATGTTCAGCTCATTTCCCCAGACCTTTTTCTTGGGGGCAGCCAGGCAGGAAGAAGAAATATATGTAGGATAGAAAGAGGATGCTAATTGTTGTTATAACATCAGCATTATTATTTTATGTATTTTGTGTGTGTGGTGCTTCAGATGATGATATTAATTTGATGGACCAGAAGAAAGGGGGCTAAGATAGTTTCCTTTCTACTACCTCGATGTAATTGAATGAGAGACCAAGAGAAATGGTCCTACTTATACTTAAAGCCAAACATAACACAAAAGAGGGGTAAAGAGATGCCCGGGGTAAATTCAGTGAACCACAGGTCATCACACTGAGGGCTTGCTGCTGGAGCAGGATAACTTAGGGAGCTAGAGCCCTGTTTTGCCTTTTCTGTGCATAAAGGGGAGTGGTCACTGCTCTGGTAAAGTCTGGCCACGAAGAGAAGTGGCAGCCTTATTACAGCAAGGAGGTGGGGAGGGTAAAAAAGCAGGTAAAAGAAAGAAGGACTGGAGAAAGGAGAGATCCGCCAAGACTTGTGAGGTCTTGGAGTGGCCGATTCCTGTGCTCGGTTCTCTTCAGTGGGCCCAGGGGCAGCTTGGCCTCAGAGGGGAGGGCAGTCTGAAGGCTGGACCCCTAAGCACAGGGTTTGCTAGTTAAGACAGAGTTCTGTTGTTTACTTCTGCTGTCCAGGGCCACTGGGGTCAGTATCCCTCCATGGACAAAGAGAGTCTGGGCCATAAAGAGCCAGCTGTGATCATATGAATGGGAGACTGGGGCTTGTCTCTGCTTTCTGGGTATCACATGAGCCTTCCAGGTTTCTGTAAGATTCTAGAAGGTGTCAAGAATTGTGCAGGGTCTGGGAGTTAAGCTTACCTGCAAGCAGATAAGTTAACTTATGACTATTCCATGAATTTGACAGCTGTGAGACTCTCTTGGTCCAGAGATGAAGGGCAGTTCATTAAGGAAATACTAGCAGCCAGAGGATCCCCAGTTTGCACTGATTCTCTGAGCCCCAGGGCCACAGGGTGATGCAAAGAGGGCCAGGTAACACCTGCACCTGCAGGAGGGGAGCCCTGAGCTGAGGAAACCCCAATCTTGTATAACAGGCAGCAAGCATGCTTGCCCTTTGCTCTGCAGGAGACACAATCTTACCTTCCAAGGCTGTTTGTTGTAGAAATATCTTTGCAAAGTTGGTCTTTGCAGGCACAGGGAAGTCAGTGCCTCTGCCTACAAGATGGGTAAAAACACGAAAGACCCATGGAAAATTGTCTCCCAACTGAGGGAATATTCAGTACTGACTGAGATTGAAATTCTGCTATGGAATAGGGACCCAAAATCAGATTTAATTTAATTTGGTTTAAAGAAAATAAAGAAATACGACATTCCTTAAAAGCAGAGTCTGTGGAAGATTTTTTATACATGATATATGCTTCACATGATTTCTCTCACTCAAGAGCATGGATTTCGGAGTCAGACAGATTTTAGTTCAAATACTATTCACTGCTTCCTAAGCAAGTCATTTTACCTTTAGTTTCAGTGTGCCTACCTGCAACGTGGGAATAATAGTTACTGCCTCAAAGATGATATGAGGAATTAGTGAGTTGATGTCTGGCAAGAGTTTAGTCATTGCCTGGCACAGAGTAGGTGCCAAATATTTGGAATCTTATTAAAAGCAATTGTGATAAAGTAATGTAATAACAATAAAGTTATGCGAGAAATGGGGCAATTGAAGGGAGAAGGCTTATTTTTCTTTCTTTCTTTTTTTTTTTTTGAGACAGAGTCTCACTATGTCACCCTTGGTGGAGAGCTGTGGTGTCACAGCTCACAGCAACCTCCAACTCCTGGGCTTAAGTGATTCTCTTGCCTCTCAAATAGCTGGGACTACAAGTGCCCACCACAACGCCTGGCTATTTTTTTGTAGTTGTCGTTGTTGTTTTAGCTGGCCGGGAGCAGGTTCGAACCTGCCAGCGTTGGTGCGTGTGGTCAGCGCCTTAACCACTGGGTGCTGAGCCGAGAAGGCTTATTAAGTGTTTTGTTTTATCTCTAAGGTTCCTGCTCTTTTGAATTGGAAGCCTTTTGATTGACCTGCTTAGGTTAGGAAAAAAATTCAAATTATATGTCCCATGCCTTTCTTTGAGTTGACATATGATGTAGAAACATTATTACTTTACAGAGAAAATCAGCACTACAGGACAGGAAGGACTGAAAAACCAGGTTGATGCGAAGGCAGACAGCTAGAACAAGGGACCCAGTCTGGTGGCCAGCTAGGCCATTAGGGCAGAGCTGTCCCCAACCTGGGCATACAGGCAGGCCCTGAATGCATTAGTGTGCTGGAATAGTGACACCTTCAGCCCACGGGTGGCTGGACAGGGGTCTGAGTCAGCTGGAGGTGCCTGCCTAAGCCAATCACCTCTCACTGAGAACAACCATACGGTCATGGAGAAGTATTATTTTCTACACATGCCATGATGCAAAATGGGTGAGGAAGCAATGACTTATGGATTGAGTACTTTAGTTCTATGATGAATAGGATCATCTATGGTAGAGGGAAATGATAGAATAAAGTATATCATTAAAAGGCTCAAACTAAATTCAAGATTTGCCATGTTCCAGCAGGGACAGGATAGGAGAATTATCGGGTTGCCATAGAGTTGCCTGGTTAGAGCACATCACGAATGGAGTTGTACCATGGAAGAGAGCCTATGTGGGGAGTGAGCTCTCACGTCATATGGATCCTGGAATTTGGAGGTGAAAATTTTACTCTAGCCAGTGGGATTGGGGGTTGGGACTTATCTCCTGGGGAGATACTGCCACTGGGTTACAAAGCAGATACCCATTTATCTGGGAAATAGGGTACCAATGCCAGAGGGAACCTGGAAACCAGAATAAAGTCCCACCACTACCCAAGCTAATGGTTGAGAGCAGGAGGGCAAGTTGGGACCCAAGTCTAGAGCAGGGCCGAATTTCAAAATAAAGGCTCCAGTGGATTTAGGTTTGAATGTTACAAAGGAAGCCAGGCAGGAATCCAAGCAGACTATAGAACCGTACTCTCTTTAGGGCTACTGGGGCTGTGTAGAATACACCAGCCACCCATTCGCCATCCCCACATCAGTAGGTAGCTTTGTTCTTTGCTAAAGTTCAGGAAACATTTAGGGCAGTGGTTCTCAACCTTCCTAATGCTGTGGCCCTTTAATACAGTTCCTGTGGGTTGTGACCCACAGGTTGAGAACTGCTGATTTAGGGTCTGTTCTGCCACAGCACATTGCAGGATTTTTTTTTTTTTTAAATTGAGTGGGTTAAGTAATAACCACTCAGATAATCATGCTCAGCCCTTGTAGCAGCATTTGAATCATTTATTAATGCAGGGACATTAATCTATTCTATTAAAATACAGGATAATTACCCAGATGATGTGTGAAGCTCTTTCTAAATTTCTTTTCTTTATTTAGTCCAACAGAAGAACTAACATATGGTGTCTTTGCCATGGATACATGTGGACGAGGTCAGGAAGGAAGAAAGCAAAAACCGATTGTTAATGGGTGTGGTTTTAAGAATTGATCAGTTGATAAGTACTTTAGAGACTTCTATGGCGGTGGCCGTAGCTCAGTGGGTAGGGCGCGGGCCACATACACCGAGGCTGGCAGGTTCAAAGCTGGCCCAGACCAGCTAAAGTAACAATGACAACTACAACAAAAAGATAGCTGGGTATTATGGCGGGTGCCCTGTAGTCCCAGCTACTTGGGAGGCTGAGGCAAGAGAATAGCTTAAGCTCAAGAGTTTGAGGTTGCTGTGAGCTGTGACACCACGGTACTTTACCCAGGGCGGCAGCTTGAGACTCTGTCTCAAAAAAAAAAAAAAAAGACTTCTTCTACCACTCGGACTAGATACTGGGAGCATAGGACAAAAGACAGAACTGTGGGCACCAGCCCTGAAAGATAAGTAATCCGGTAGGGGAAGCAAGGTTGACAGGATAGGTGAGAACTTGGGAACCGATAGAGGGGGGGCAATCTAGTGTGGAGGGGCTTGGCAATGCCAAGCACACGCTGGGAAAGGCAGGCAGCTGCAAGGACAATAGCTTACACCTCCGAGTTGCATCTTCAGTTTAAGAAGAGAGGGATTCTTTAAAAAACAAAGAGTTCAGTCCTGGAAAGAGGCAGCTGTGGGCTTCATTCTTTAGAGAAACAGCAATAGAGACACCAAAAAGAAGGCAAACTTTTGGTTAACAGAGCTTTGATGCCATTTGAGGAAGGAAGTCAGAATGATGAATTTAAGATCCATGCTAAGACTTTGTAATATTTCTTACCCTTTAAATTTTCTTATCTTTTCTTTCTTTTTTTTTTTTTAAAGCTTCTTCCTCTGCAGTGATTATCAATATGCTTTGGGGAGGGAAATGCATTTCAGGAGATTGGGGGCTGGTGGCCAGTTACTAACAGGAATTCTAATAGTAAGTGTTTGCTGTTGGCTGTGCTGGACTTTACTCTGTCAGTTCCAAAGCTCTGCCTCACACTTTTGTGTGCTGGTGACAATCTGAGGGAGAGTAGAAAGGAAAAGGGAGCCGCATCTCCCACTGGAGTGCATATGGGCTAGAGAAGAGAGTGAAGAGGAAAGAGGCAAAACAGAGATGGAGAGAACTGCCCTGAAGCCAGGAAATCAAAGAACGGGAGACCAGAGAAACAGAATTCTGGTGGGAGTACTGAGATATTGGGGTGATGGCGATTCATGCTTGAGCACTTGTAAAGGTGAGGCTGAGGCTGTTTCCACCGTCCTTGCCCCTCACACCAGAAAACTTCTATGGAGACATCCAGGCAGCTGCGTTTGGGTTTTATTTTTTTCCAGGTTTCATAACTTTTTATTTGCATTATTTAAAAAAATTGTGCATTCCAATAAATAAAATCATTCGAACGAAAAAAAAATGGCACTCTGATTAAACTGCATTTTACAGCCTGCAAGAAGCCCTGGGCCAGCTTAGTTGTAACTCTAGATTTCACTGTCGTCCCACCCCGATTCTTTCTTCACCCACATGCCAGTTCTTTTCCTTCCCCGCCAGCCAGACAGGCAGATGGGAGAGGCAGGCGTGGCCTTCGTTGTCAGTAGTTCTGGATACTTTGATGTGAAAGGGGCAGCACAGTCACTTAAACTTGATCCAACCTCTTTGCATCTTACAAAGTTAAACAGCTAACAGAAGTAAAATAAGAAGGCGATGCTTGTGGAATGTACGGTGCACGTTGGCGGCACTCGCCTTACTACGACTCGCCGGCTTGCTTCTCCTGTTGGATCGTTTCTTTGGAAGGCAGTAGATTTTTCTCTTGTGTTTCCATCTTCTTCAATTTCGACTCATCACATTTCTCGATCTCAGCCATATCGGGTTTATCAGACATGGCCTCAGAGAGAGCGGAGCAAGTTGTCAGAGCTAAAAGAATCTGATCTGTGCGGTGGCGACCGCTGAATTGCATTTGGGTTTTAAATACCTCTGTGTTATTCTTTGCAGCAGCAATGAAGGGACAGTGGGTACTGTAGAAACTATCCAACTCCACCCTCGACCTTGAGGGTGGAAAGCCACAGGGCATTGAGGAGGTGCTACAGAGGGCCGGCAGGCAGCTGACCCTCTGTCACTGTGGCCTGCAGTGGGGCAAAAAAAGGAAGCCTGTCCCTGTGGCTTACTGTCCTAGATGCCTTTGTGGTTTCCACAGAGAGCAGTGGCTATCCTGGGTCATTCGCCCCCAGAGAAGGTATCGATTGTCAATGTGTGCATGACAAGTTCAAAGAAGTGGGTAGGAGGAGACTTGGCTTCAGTTTGATTTTAAAGGGTGAGAAGGATCTGACTAGGCCAGTGGCTCTCAACCTTCCTAATGCGGCAAACCTTTAATACAGTCCAAAGGGGTTGCGACCCACAGGTTGAGAACCTCTGGAGTAGGCAAAGAGGAGAAATAATGGAATGACAAATACTCAGAATCCATTCTGAGTATTTCCCATGTGCCAGACCTGTGCTGTTTTGCACACAGTAGTTCATGTAATCCTGCAAAGCTTATTTATCAACTATACTAATGGAGATCTAGAGAGATGAAGTCCATTTTCTGATGGGCGATGGGGCTCTATTTCATCTCTAAGAGCCTGATGCCCACAAATATTTTTAGTTACATACCCTGTGGTTTCCATAGGCCAGACTTTGTGGTTTAAACCGAGGACAATACTGCCCTCCTGGAGGGTGTTTTGAAAAGTGTGGGGAGGGGGAGTTTGAGGTTGTCACATGACTTGAGAGTTCTCTTGGCATTTATAGGAGGGACTTGGGCTGCAGTCTCTAGTAAAGAAACACGGCAGGGGGAGGAGCACCAGCTAGCAGGTGAGCTGATGGGAAGTGGGAGCCGCCTGGGGAGGGCAGTTTGTTTGCTTCTCTAACTTTCCAAGCCCCTCCCTCTCCTGCCTCTCTTTACAAAGCTCCTTCTTGTCCTTTAGGCCTGAGGGCAAAAGACCTCCTCAAGCAAGTCTTTTCCAACCACGGCCCAGGTCATTTTATCATCCTTGTTTTAGTTATTAATTGCTGTGTAACAGAATTTCCCCCAAACTCAGCAGGTTAAAACAGCAAGATTTACTGTCTCACACTCCCCGTGTGACAGGAATCTGGGATCTGGTGGTCCTTCCTGTTTGGCGATCTCTCCTGAGGTGGCATCCAAGCTGTCAGCTGTGGCTGCGTTCATCTGGGCCTGGAGGGTCCACTCAGTTGTTGGCGGGTCTCAGTTCCTTGGTGGCTGTCTGCTACGTGGGCCTCTCCACAGTCTGCCTCAGTGTCCTAATGATAGAACACTTGGCTTCCCCCTCAGAGTGAGACAGAGCATAATAGAGTGACTAAAACGAGCCACAATATCCTCTATAACTGATGCTGGAAGTAACTCACCATCTCTTCTGCCATGTTCTATTGGGCAGTGTGGCTATAGGTAGGGAGGGAGGCAGGGTCTTTGGGCCATCTTGGAAGCCCGAGTGGGACCGGAGTCCCACTTACGTCCTTGCTGGAACTTATCCCAGACTTGGAAACTCTTCTTTATTTGCCTACTTGTTGATTGTTGATCTTTTCTCCACTAGAATGAAACCTATAGCAGGGACAGACCTTTATCTCACTCACTTCTGAATCTCTAGCTCCTAGAAAAGTGCCATACAATAAATATTATTGAGATAATAAATAGGTGCGTGAACCAGACAGTCAAGTGTAAGAAGTCACTGACCAACCTCCACCTAAATTTATATTTTACCACGTTGGTTTGTGATTATGTTAAGAGCTAACTTAAAAGATCATTCACTGGACAAAGAGGAAGAACATGGAAATAAATGTCTAGTTCAATTTTTTTAATGGCTAAATGATTTCAAAAGAATTACCTGTGTTAGTCTTTCATTCTTGTAGGGGACACCAAGAGTCAGACAACCTCTGAGCAAGATGATCTGCAGCTGAGGGGTGGACCCTCTGGCTATTCGTCCACAGGTGCTCCTTGTAGAAGAAGAGCCCAAGCCTTCAGCACGTAGTCATTTGTTAATTATTCCCCTCACCTGGGTTGCACTGTCTCCATAAAAGACTGGTGCAGAGGTTGCTCAGGGCTACCCTGCAAAGAAGGGCTAGCCCGCCTCTTACAAGCTTGTACTTCTAATCCGTGTCACGCCTGGTTCCTTCCTGCGGTGATCGAGACCAGGGCCACAGGGGCCCGAGGGATTATGACACATTCTACCAAATATAGGCTTTAGTGATCAAAATAGTCCAGTATAGTACATCATAGATTCAAAATTAGCTTTATATTTATTCTAGACATCATTTGATGGTAAAGATGCTGTGTATAAGTTGCTAGAACTTATATTTATAGATGCAGTGTTGGAGGTTTGCACTTAGTGGGTAACATGGGGACCTAAATGAAGCCTCTGTTGCCAAATCATGGACGCTATCCCTGCACCTAGGTTGCCTTGGCTCCGTGCTTTACATAATATCTCTCTCAAAATAATTTTTAATCATCTTATATAAAATGCTATTCTCAGAATAGCTGTTCACAGAATAACTTACTTTCTTTCATATGTGCATGGACTATTTCTTGAACACTAGAGAAATTATATTAACTTACCATTATGGCACGGGCTTTGAATGTTTATTTAATATCATTTAGTTATTTTTCTGACTGCCTGCTGTGTACTGGCACAGGGTTAGGTGCTGCATGTAAAATAGGCGAGTGAGATATGTGCCCTGGTTTTAAAGAAGGACAGTTCTTGTATTTTCTTTTCCTAATTCTCCAGGCAACTTGGGCATTTTTTGGAATTTTTGAAAAAACATGTTAATGTTTAAAAAAGTAAATCCACTCGCTTATAAACCAGCTTCCAAATATTAATGTAACATTTTGGAGTATTTTCTCCCATTGTTTCATGAATCTGTACGTGTCCTGCCCTATAATATGGTCACATAAGGAAAACAAGTCACACTTAAGGAAGGATTTTTCTCACATGTCATTAAATCTATTTTAGCCTTGAACCTACCTGGCTTTGTTTGGCCAGTTTTTCCCTTGAGACTGTAAAAGACCCCAAGAACTTGCACAGTCTGGGAAAACTGAGAAGACTTCTGATTTCCAGCCCGTTGACCATTCCATGATGGGGACTCCCAGGGGTCACAGCTCCCTGGGGACTGCTATTTAGGGCCTGAGTCCACATAGATCATGCCCATCTGTAATGCTCAAAGAGAGCCAGGGAGTAGTAACTCATCCTTGGAGACCTCCATCTCCCTGGGCTTAAGGAATCAAACTCTTTTCCTGGGTCTGGCCCATGGCATTCCATTCCCCTTAAGTCCTACCCATCCCATAAAGGTCCAGCTTGCTCACTCTTGCTATGATCAGTCCTTAGAATAAATGATGGATTTTGCTTTTTTTTTTGGAGGCAAGGTCACAATCTGTTGCCCTGACAAGAACACAGTGGCGTCAGCATAGCTCATAGCAACTTCAGACTCCTGGGTTCAAATCATCCTTGTGCCTCAGCCTCCTGAGTAGCTGGGACTACAGGAATGTGGCACCATGACCAGCTAATTTTTGGACAGGGGCTTCCCTCTTGCTTAGGCTGGTCTCGAACTCCTGACCTCATGTGATCCTGCCTTGACAGCCCAAAGTGCTAAGATTATAGGTGTGAGCCATCATGATTGACCAGTTCTTGCTTTTAGAGCATTTATATCTGGTGGGGCAGAGAGACAATGAGGAAATAATTTTCATGTGAGCCATCATGATTGGCCTGTTTTTGCTTTTAGAGCATTTATATCTGGTGGGGCAGAGAGACAATGAGGAAATAATTTTCATGTGAACAGTGGAGATAGAATACCAGGTATAAAGGTGATACAAATGGGACAGGCGTAAGCCTTGGCGATAGACTTTCCAAGATGTATTCAGACGCACTCCCTTAAGTCCTCTGACAATCAATGGTGTTTATTTTAGATCTGACTCTGAAAGAGTGGTAAGGGTTTGACTACTCAAAGTCCTCAGACGAGCAACATCATTAACCTGGGAGTTCTTATGTCATATTTCAGACCCTACTGGAGATCTTGATGTATTATAAATAGCATCACTCTTATCCCATCCTAAGTCTTTGTGTTCTAACTCGACGATAAGCCTGCATTTTTAGCTTACAGCCTAATTTCCCTTTCCATCAACACAGAGCCCATGTTTGAAAATGCATGAGCAGTTATTGCTATTATGATGATGACTATTATTACTATTACCTTGATTTTATAGTGTGTATTTTCTCTTAAGAGCTGAGAAAGCTTAAGAAACATTATACATCACTAATCTTTACAGTATTACTGTAAAATAGGTAGGTGGCAGATATAAACAAGTATCAATATTATGCTAAATCATATTTAAGGATACAGTATGAAATCCAGAGCAATCTAATGGAAGCAATATCCTTTTGCTTCTGGTGAAGTATTTTATGTTTATATCTCTTACGGTAAATCTCTGAAGGATGAGGCTTGGTGACCCATTGTGTGTTTTTCCACTCTTACATCAATTTAGATAATGTTCCTTTTGCATTTATATGAAATATTAGGCATATATTTTTAAAAATTCTAGGCCTGAAACAGATTTTACAAACTTGACCTCAGCAATGCTTATTCAGCACCATACATATACGGATACGTAGAATTATCAAATGGAATTGAAATCAAAGACTGGAATTTAGACCAGTCAGCTTGTACATTAAGGCATTTCTGAACTGAGACCACCTCATCTTTCCATCTTGCCAATTACTATGTCATGTTACATCCAAATTTTAATTCATTTACTTTCAACCAGTTTTAAAGACAGCTAATTTTTAGAATTTTAAATAAATTTTCTTTGAGAGAAATATTACCACACAAATGGAAGACCAACAAGTCCTACTTGGTACAAAGTAAAGTAATTCTAAAAATAAATGCATAAAACCAAACAATGTTATCAGATTTATTCTGTGGAGTTTGAGTCTTGAGGTTGGCTCTCTCTTTATCAAAAAGAAGGGTTTAGGCTCGGCGCCTGTGGCTCAATCGGCTAAGGCGCCAGCCACATACACCTAAGGTGGCGGGTTCGAATCCCCAGCCCGGGCCCTCCAAACAACAATGATGGCTGCAACCAAAAAATGGCTGGGCGATGTGGCAGGTGCCTGTGGTCCCAGCTACTTGGGAGGCTGAGGTGGGAGACTCGCTTTAGCCCAGGAGTTGGAGGTTGCTGTGAGCTGTGATGCCATGGC
>CAUYQV010140959.1:0-10016 GCA_963574575.1 Galagoides demidoff
AAAAAATGGCCGGGTGTTGTGACGGGCACCTGTGGTCCCAGCTACTTGGGAGGCGGAGGCAGGAGACTGGCTTGAGCCCAGGAGTTGGAGGTTGCTATGAGCTGTGATGCCATGGCACTCTACCCAGGGGGATAGCTTGAGGCTCCGTCTCAAAAAAAAAAGAAGGGAATTTAGGCTTGATGCCTGGTTACTTCCTAATGGTTTCTAGACCAGGTGACAAGATAGTGCTGCAGGTGGTTTGGAGTGATTCTGAGCACTTCCCATACAGCGGTCCTGGACGGGAGAGTGGACTTCTTGAGGAAGATGCCTCACCAGTGGCTTGGGTCAGCCCAGGGAGAACCTGAATGAGGGTCCATACATGCTGTAGTGAAAGTGAAAAAATTCTGATGTTATGGTAGCAATTATGTGTGGCTCAGAGGAGATGCTGGAGGGGATACCTGCCACTTTTTCTCACTTGGCTAAAGAGAGGGGTGCCAGGCCACAGGACCCATTTCAGAGAACCTGGTTGGGTACCACACCACCAAAAATGCTCAAGTATCCCAC
Source organism: Galagoides demidoff (assembly GCA_963574575.1). NCBI lineage: Eukaryota > Metazoa > Chordata > Mammalia > Primates > Galagidae > Galagoides > Galagoides demidoff. The sequence continues at coordinate 544 of CAUYQV010140959.1, forward strand.
GTTGTGCTGGATCTTGACAAATCCATGTCCGTGAAGGAGGGAGGGAGGATATTCTGCCTGTGTCCTGTGGAAGGTGTTCTCTCATTCACCATTCAATAAATACCTAGTTTCTGACAAACACAGCTAGGCGCTACAAATCCAGAGGTGAACAGGGCAGTGCCTATTCTCAGAAGCCCAAAGTCTAGAGGAGGAGACTGATAAATAAAAACACAATTGCAGCACAGGTAAGCAATGTGACCACCAAAGTACATATAAGGTGCCATGGGAGCCTTGAGGCATAGCCACCAAGGATGCCTGGCTGAGACAAAGGGACTAAAGGACTGAGCTTCTGGGCTCTGCCTGAGTCAAAAGCCATCCAACTAGTACCCTGGGTGGGAAACAGGACCAGCAAGGAAGGAGGTGGCAGCACTGATAATATTCCTGACAACATATGCCCAATGCTTATAAGGCTTGTACCACCCCAATGTCTTATCTCTGTGCAGAGCTATCCAACAAACAGACATGAGGAAAGGCAGCTACTGCCTAACTGAAATATTTAAACACAACTTCTAGGATCTCAGAGCAATTATTCTAGGCCATGTAATCTCAACAATCAGTAACCCAGCAACCTGGGGAAAGAAAATTAGAACTCCTAGGCGAAAGGGGAAGTGGGATTTGAAACATGAACACTCAAAGGAGCCAGCAGCTTTCTGAGTCAGACTCCAAATGCCCCTAGACGCAAAGCTCCTAGAACAGAAGCAGAGGTAGTCACTGCCACCGCCACCACCAAGTGTGTGCCCAGGAGATGCTGGCCACTTTCCTAATGTGTTCTAGGCACAGACACAAACCACTCCTACATAGCAGCCCAAGAAGCTAGACAGAATGTGTACTTTGTCTGCAAAGGGTGTGAGCTGATGGTCCCATCCATGGGTGCCTCCTGAGCAGATGAAGAGAATTTGGTTAGGATGGTGGTGGCATTCAGCAAAAGAGAAAACACAGCATTCAATCCTGAAGAGGCAAAGAGAAGAAAGGTAACCCCCTGATCTGGGGAAGCAGCCCTTTATTCCAGCTGGACTGGAACTGCATGTGGAATGTCACTCTGCAGTTCTGGGCATGGAGGAGAAGTGATATTCAGTAATGCCTGAAAAGTACTATCCCTTAGGAAAGGCAACGTCCCAGGGAGACCAAGACACAGCGAGATTCATCCTTAGATCTAGTCCTAGGTCTTAAAGAATGAAAACAGTCCCCAAAGCGATTTACTCATCTTTAATAGTTCACCAAGACAGAAAATTTTTCTCCCTTAGAGGAGAAAGATTAAGGGCAAAGAGACAGATACATTGGCTTAGGGTCACCAGTAAGTTGGTGCCAGAAAGAAGCTGGGGCTCTTGTCCTGCAGTGTGCTTTCCTAGAGCCTCCGACTTTTTTATGAGTCTACAGTAGGGCCAAGAAGGGGGTCTACTCTAATTTGGGGTGCTGCTAGCTTGACTAGCCAAGTCCTCTGGCCCTGAATGAAGCATTTTTACCATGATAAATGGTTCCATGGAGCCAAACTCTCTCCTGGCTGCAACCTCCCAAAGTCATTTGTCTCATAAAAGGCAGGTAGTGAAGTTAAAAAAAAAAAAAAAAGAAAGAAAGAAAAAGAACAGGAACACAAGTGTAACAGATGCATCCAGCTGTTGTCACTGGGGAGCACAGACAAGGGTGAGGTGCCAATGGCTCCAAAGGAGACAGTCTTGGCAGATAGAATAAGTCAAAATGAGGACCCGAGGTCTCTGGGATGCTAGTGCGGGCTCTGAGGATGGCATGTCACTGGCCTGGCACACTCAGCTTGTAAGAGGCTTCACTGATACTTGCCTATAGGTGGGGAGTTCCCCTTAGCACAGCCCCCAGAGGAGTAGTGGGGGATTTTCTTCTGTCTTTCCCTAACCTCCAGCTGAAGTAGAACCTAGACCATGGGAACTTGGGTTGACTGGTTAACTACTAATACTGCCAATACTCCAGCTAGAGTAGCAGCCACCTGGGCCAAGGACTTCACCTAGAGGCACTGTGGTCCAGTAGAAAAATCACCAGAACAACCCTGCTAACCACTGTTGGACTTTGGACAAAACATTTAACATCTCTATGTTCAACTACAAAATGTCTTCTAAATTTTTTTTCTAGTTCTAAAACTGAGAATTTGATAAGAGCCCAAATTTTATTTTTCCCAGGAGTACAATGGCTGAGAGTAAGCTGTCAGCACCACCCTCTGGGATTCCTCTCATTTGTCCCAACAGGCCAGCACTTACATACTTTGTGTCTGCACTTCACCCCATGGTGAAACCTTTCCAGCACTGGTCTGTCCCTCTCCCTGGAAACATATTTTAGACTCAAGATTTTTTCCTCCTGTAAGTCTGGACTTCAGACCTCTGGCTGAGGTGGGCAAGGATGATGGGTTCCCAGAGCAGCAGCTCTGGTGTGGATGGAGCTGGAAGAGAAACCCAGGATTTGGGGAAGGACCTCCCTAAGTTTTCAAATCCCAAGGGGCCCAGGGACTCTCTAGCCACAAAACAGGATTGAGGTAACTTCTCATGATCTAGTCCAGCTAAATCCTCAGCTCCAACACAGTATGTCTGCCACTCCTGGTCATACTGGGTTTGGTTTTATGGCAGAGGGAACTAAGGCCTGCAGATGTGAACATATTTGCCTAGGTCGGTCAAGTCAACAATTAATGGCAGAGTGGGGATGAGAATACACCCAAGAGCCCCAATACAATACTTCTTTCACTTTTCCACTTCCAAGAGAAAGATTCTGAAAAGCCCCCACCCCCACCCCGGGGCTTCCAGCACTACACGGGGTTCTACTTAAAGAAGCCGAAGACTGTCAGATACGAGGAGGGTAGTTTGGTCCTGAGGAAGAGGACGGGGCAAAGTGGGGACAGTGTTGCCATGGGAAAGACAGGAAAGACATCTACACCTGGAGGCCATTCTTCTCAGCCTTTGGGGCGAGGGGCCACCAGAGGCCTGCAAAAGGAAGACCTGAAGCCCCTCAACCCATCCTCTCTCAGGCAAGGGGGAAGGGAGGCTTGGATTTTTCCCTCCCTTCCTCTTCTTCCTTTGCCAGCTGGGCCTCCCAGGGCTCAGGACTGAAAGTCCCAATCATGAACGTGACCATGGGTCTGTCTTGGGCCAACAGGAAAACCTGCTCCTCTCCTGAACCCACCCTGAGGGCCTGACAGACCCTCATCCGATACCTAGTAAATGCCATGTCTTTACTGAATGCTCCCTCTTTCCAAAACCCCCTGCAAACACAGCGCCACTGTGGTGTCCCTCCCCAGGACAAATTCCCCCAAAGTGCCATTGGCCCAGAAAACTAGGTAGCGCGCTCACCACGCTCGTCTTGCACCGGGCATCCCGACCGCCCCTTCTTTGCCGCGGGCAGCCCACTCCACTCTCCGGGGGCACTCCCACAGCCCAGGCACCCCCTCGATCCCCAATACTCACCCAGAAGAGCATGTTGAAGAAGAAGAGCAGGTATTTGACCAGCGGGCTGACAAAGGAGAACTCCTCCCCGTAGGCGCCCGGCGCCCCAGGTCTCCGCGCCATGGTCCCGCCGCCGCCGCCCCCGGGGGCCTATTTCCCAGCGGCGGCCGGCCGGCCTGCGCGCCCCGCGCTCGGGGGCATGAGCCGCGCCACCGCGGGAACCTGAGCAGTAGGGAGCTGAGCCGCGGCAGGAGGCGCCCGAGCTATGGGTCCGGGAGGAGCACTGACAGGGGAAGCGCGCCGCCAGAGGAGCCCCCAGGAGTCGCCAGACCCAGGCGGGCGGCGGGAGCGGTTGAGACTCTGCGGCGGCCGCAGGACCAGAGCGGCCAGCCGGGCTCCCAGGAAACCCGGCCCGCCCCCGGCCGCCCATTGGCGCGGCTGCCGAAGCCTGACTTCTCATTGGTCCGTGGCTGATGTCACTAAGTATCCAGCCATCCCTCTCCACCGAGAGTCGGGGGAGACACCTGTTCTGTGAGGGACAACTTGTTAAAGGGTCAGTGGTTCTGCCTGCCCTCACTCCCGGAGAAGGAAACCATCCAGCCTGCAGCTGCTCAAAGGAACAAGAATGAGGAAGAGGAATGCGCACTGCATCCCACACTCACGTCCTCTGCTCAGTTGCTGTGCACATATGCATCACACATATATTAAAATCAACAAGTACGCACACCGTGTAAGCAATGCGCTGAAAGCTGTGGGGGACATAGAGAATAGAGAGAATCCCCGAGAGAGGGCAACAGAATCAGTAAGACAAAACTAACCTACACATAACAATTATACTATGAAAGAGCAGATGCAGTCCTGCTTAGTGACTATATATTAAAATGCTCATTTCAAAAGATATATAACACAATAGTGGAGTTTTGGAAACATCATTGACAGTCTTGCCTTCCTAATTTATCACTGTCTAAATCCCTTCCTTCTTCGTCTCCATAAGCACTTGGTCTACCTAAAGGTAGACCCCGTTTCTATAGAGCTGATCTGACGCACGCAGGTTGAGCGCAGTGTAGGTGGAGGGTACTGTGCTGGCTATCATAAGTAATAAGAAAGTGAACCTGGGGGTGGATCTGATTCCACCATCATAAGTGCATGATAGCTACAAGCTGCTTCATCTCCCTGAATCTCAGTTTGTTTAATGTTAGACGGGAGAGTCCTGATCTAATGATGTTGATGTGAAGATTATATGAGATGATACAAGCAGATCACTTTGCACATGACTGGCACACCAAAGCCCTCACTAAATGTAGCAAGGTACCACTCTTTTCTTTTCCTTTAAAAAAAATTTTTTTTGAGACAGTCTTACTCTGTTGCCCAAGCTGGAGTGCTGTGACCTCAGTCTAGCTCACAGCAACCTCAAACTTCTGGATTCAAATGATCCTCTTGCTTCAGCCTCCTGATTAGCTGGGACTATAGGTGCCACCCACAATGCCTTTTTGCCTTTTTTTGAAACAGGATCTTGTTCTGTCACCCCGGGCAGAGTCCATGGCATCAGCCTAGTTCACAGTAACCTTAATTTCTTGGGCTCATGCATTCTGCTTGCTTCAGTCTCCCAGTTAGCTGGGGCCGCAGGTGCCTGCCACAATGCCCAACTAGTTTTTTCTATTTTTAGTAGAGACAGAGGTCTCGCTCTTGCTCAGTCTGGTCTTGAACTCTTGAGCCCAAGCAATCCACCCAGCCTCCCAGAGTTCTAGGATTATAGACATGAGCCACTGCACCCAGCCCTAGGTACTTTATTTTAACAGAATTTATTTATTTATTTATTTTGAGATAGAGTCTCACTTTGTTGCCCCTGGTTGAGTACTGGGGCATCATAGGTAGGGTGACCAGACGTCCCGCTTTTGAACAATTTGTCCCGCGTCCCGCGGTGTTTTAAAAAGTCCCAATTTTTGGAAAGAACGCACACATGGGCTTAGAACAGGAAGGGAATATACGATTTTTGGCTGCCATGTGGTTATTTTGCCAGAATATGAGTTTTATATTATTTTTGTTAATTTTATAATGTTAAACTGTAATAATAACAACAAATAATTGTTGAGAAGTGATTATGGAGAACTGCTTATCAAAGTTTGCATTCCTGTCAGGCCCTGCCCTGTCCCGTCCTCGCCCCCACCTCACCCCCAGACCATGTTGTCCTGCTTTACAAAGTTAAAATCTGGTCACCCTAGTCTTAGGTCACAGCAACCTCAGACTCCTGGGCTCAAGTGATTCTCTTGCCTCAGCCTCTGCAGTAGCTGGGACTACAGGCATCCGCCATACTCCGGCTATTTTTAGAGGCGGGGTCTCACTCTAGCTCAGGTTTGTTTCCAACTGGTGAGCTCAGGTGATCTGTCCACCTTGGCCTCCTAGAATGCTAGGATTTATAGGCATGAACTACCGTGCTCAGCCTCTATTTTAACAGAATATAAAATCCAGCATGGAAATATAATACCTGCACAAATAAGTATAACACATTTGGTGAGAAGTTAGTGAGGTTATCATGAGCCAGGCACAGTGGCTTATGCCTACAATCCCAGCATTCTGGGAAGCCCAGGCAGGAGAATCCCTTGTGCTCAGGAGTTCAAGATAAGCCTGGACAAGAGTTTTTCTATCTCTACTAAAAATAGAAAAATTACCCAGGCCTTGTGATGGGCGCCTATAGTCCTAACTACTAGGGAAGCTAGGACAAGAGGGTCACCTGAACCCAGGAATTTGAGGTTGTTGTGAGCTAGGTCACTGCATTCTAGTACAGAACAAAACTATGTATTTTTTTTAAAAAAAGCCATCATGGCAAGTGACAATTAGGAGAGGATGAGATTTAGAATAGCAGAGATGGGGAGGGGGGCAGCACGATAACAAATGAGTGAGCCAAAGCTGGGAGGTGCAAAAGCACATGGTGCATTTCATGAAAAACACATGGCTTTGGCTGGAGCATAGAGTGTGCTTACTACAGCAGGGGAAGATAATGCTAATCGATGCCAATACAGGTCGAATTGTATTTAAATTGTGTTAAAATTGTGTAGTACTTGCATATCAGATTGGAGAGTTAGTGCTTCATTGATTTAGAAATAAGAGTAGTGAAGAGGGGAATAATGTGACCCTGCTGTTTTCAGAAAGAAGCTACAGCGAGAAAGACTTGTTAGGAGCCTGCTATTAACAGTGTAGATGATCAGAAATTAGGATTTGATTTAGGGCTAGCAGACAACAATAGATTGATGGGAGAGGAGAGGAGTAAAGAAGACATTGGGAAGATGGAATCTCTAGGGCTAAGCTATGGTGGGGAGTAGGTGTTACAGAAGAACCTGGAGTGGAGCAGAAGATGTGAGCCATAGCCAGGTTATGGGGGAATTGTCCATTAACAGGTTAGATGATCACTTGGAGGTCAGTTTTGGTATTAAGGGGGAAGAATGAACAGAAGACATTTTACAGAAGGTTAAGGAATGAAGGAACAGGTATACATTTTCAGATGTTAGAGGGGATGCGGAAGGAGAAATACCTGCTAATATACCATCTAATAGAAATCCTGAAATCAGTTTTGATAGAGAAAGAAAGAGGAAGACAGATCACAAAGTGACAAGGAAAGAATGGGTGGCGAAATGGGAGCTGTGGATGAAGACTGTGGACGCCTCTACCTGGATGAGGTTTGAAGGTTACAGAGGCTTAAGAAACCTCAAAGTGAAGGAAAGGTTCTCTTTTAGAGATCTAACATGTTTGTAGGGGAAAACAATGTAAGTCAGTTAAAAGGGACTGAGGTGGTGGCTCGGCGCCTGTGGCTCAATCGGCTTAGGAGCCAGCCACGTACACCTGAGCTGGCTGGTTCAAATCCAGCCCGGGCCCGCCAAACAACAATGATGGCTGCAACCAAAAAATAGCCAGGTGTTGTCGCGGGTGCCTGTATACCCAGCTACGTGGGAGGCAGAGGCAGGAGACTCGCTCGAGCCCAGGAGTTGGAGGTTGCTGTGAGCTGTGATGCCATGGCACTCTACCCAGGGGGACAGCTTGAGGCTCTGTCTCAAAAAAAAAAAAAAAAAAGGGACTGAGGTGGAAAATGGATGGAGTAAGGTTTTGGAATTAATGGGTGGAGATGGGATCAGTAGTCAAAGTGATGACCACAGTGACTACAATGTGGAAATTAAGGATGGCACCCATACTGCAGGAAGCCAGGCATCTGCAGAACAAGGAATGAGGAAACTCTCTATGCACTGAGTTGGAAAGATTAGATATTAAGTGCAAAAAGCAGAATGAAGGACAGTATTCATATTATATTCTAATTAAGAAGAGAGAGGGAAAGACAAAAATAAGGAATGACACTTATATTTACTTGTATCTGCTTAAATAAACTCTGGAAGGAAATTTGAGACACTAAGAAAAAAGGTTACATGCTGGGTTGGTTACACACTATTAATATGCTTATTTTAATGAGAACTAAGAGAGGAGAGTGACTTTTCACTGTGTATCATTTTATTTTTTCTGATTTTGCAGCATGGAATGTATTAACTATTCGAAAATAAAAAAAAATTACACAAATTGGAAAATTGAAAACAATTTAGATATTGAAGAACATTACATCCTTATTATGGAATGCTATAGCATCATAATGTAAAAAATATATGTACCAGCTTGGGAAAAGGCCCATGATACCAGAAGTGCAAAAACCAGGTTGTAGAATAAACTACATAAAGTATCTGATAGCCAAGGAATGGTTCCAACTTACTTCAGGTCATTGAAAAGTATTTTAGTTTTTTGGAATATAAAATGTGGTCATTTAAAATGGAACTCAAAAGATTGTGTAACACACATAAAATGTCAACAATATAAGCATATTCACAGTAAAGAAATATGTGTAAAAGTAGGCCAAGAGTGGTGGCTCATGCCTGTAATCCTAGAACTCTGGGAGGCTGAGGTAGGAGGGTCTCTTGAACTCAGGAGTTTAAGACCCGCCTAAGCAAAAGCAAAGCCCTCATCTCTACTAAAAATAGAAAAAAATTATCTGCACCTTGTGGTGGGCACCTATAGTCTCACCTAATTGGGAGACTGAGGCAGGAGGATCGTTTGAATCCAGGAGTTGGAGGTTGCTGTGAGCTAGGCTGATACCATGGCACTCTAGCTGGCACAGAGTGAAATTCTGTCTCAAAGAGAAAAAAAAAAGAAAAAGAAATATGGGTAAAAGTAAAATCCGTTGCATTGATGTGGTGGGATGTGTAGCAATTTCTAATTATTAAAATATATTGAATATTGTTATACACAATTATAAAAAGAATTAAAATATTTTAATGATACTTCTGTTAAGAAAAAAAAGATCAGTGGCAAGATGTAGACTGGGAGCCTTCGGAAGGAGTACTAGGTAGAGCAGGGCAAGAGACCTAAGGCCAAATGGGGCAGCAGCAGTGGTGGCCCAGCTGGAGTGGCTGATGACTGCGGTGATCCAAGTTAGCCAGACAAGTGATTTCCTTTAAAAAGCATACAGCGGGCCAGGCACAGTAGCTCTTGGCTGTAATCCTAGCACTCTGGGAGACAGAGGTGAGTGGATTACTTGAGCTCAGGAGTTCAAAACTAGCCTGAGTAAGAGCAAGACCCTGTCTCTATGAAAAATAGAAAACTTAGGCATGGTAGCAGGCACCTGTAGTCCCAGCTACTTGAAAGGCTGAAGCAGGAGGATCACTTGAGTTTGAGATTGCTGTGAGCTATGATGACATCACTGCACTCTGGCTAAGCTAGGGAAACAGAGTGAGACTATCTTTTTTTTTTTTTTTTTTTCAGACAGAGCCTCAAGCTGTCACCCTTGGTAGAGTGCTATGGCATCATAGCTCACAGCAATCTCCAACTCCTGGGCTCAAGTGATTCTCCTGCCTCCACCTCCCAAGTAGCCAGGACTACAGGCACCCGCCACAGAGCCTGGCTATGTTTTGTTTGCAGCCATTGTTGTTTGGCGGGCATGGGTTGTATTCGAACCTGCCAGCTCAGGTGTATGTGGCTGGCACCTTAGCTGCTTGAGCCACAGGC
>CAUYQV010140960.1:0-45646 GCA_963574575.1 Galagoides demidoff
AGAAGCCATATTTATCATATACACCATTGGAAGCAAAACATTGTTCATGAGGTCTGGTACATTGCAGGCAAGCAATAAATAATTGCTGAATGACTATTGAACAAATTATTTCAAAGGAGCATGAAGGGTACCTATGGAATATATTACTCTAGGCAAAGATTTTTTAAATGCTGTAAATTATAGGAAGGCTTTACTTTCCAAACACAAAGCTCTTTTGTCATTTATTTACCCACCTGGCTGGGTGCTGAAAATTCCGAAAGGTGAGCTCATAGCCCTTTACATAAAGGCTATTACAAGAAGAAAAGTCTTTACGATAAACTGTGATGAGGGTAATGAAAGAGATGCACAAGGTTTTTAAAAACTAGTGTATAAAGCAAACAAATATTGTTATTTAAGAGTCAGGAAAGACCTTACCCTCTAGAGGGAATGATGTTCTAAATGAGAACTGAAGCATTGATTAATTAGACTGGGAAGAAGGTGAATAATGTCCTAGGAGAAAACTTTCCTTGAGGCCAAAAAAAAGAGCAAAGAATTCCAGAAAATGAAAATGAATATCTGTAACCATGATGCTCTACTATGCACACACACTGGGTCTATTCAATTACAATATGCTCCAATTATTTCTAATCTTAAAATAAAATTCTAAAACCACACTTTGAATATAGCCCTCCCTTTCCCCAACAGTCTTCCTCACCTTTTTCTACTACATGGTTTATCAGATTAATTTCTTTCTATGCTGTATTTTTTTGGCAGTCTTATAAATATTTAGTTTTGTGATTGTGTATAATTTTGCTGCATTGGTTGTAGGAATTTACTTCATCATCAAGTTTTTTTTTTTTTTTACAATCACTGCATTAGTTTTCTATTCTGGCATAACAAATTACCACAAATTTTGTGGCTTAAAGTATTCAATTTTATTTTTATCTTATAATTCTGCAGGTCAGAAGTCCTAGACAAATCTCGGTGGAACAAAATTAAAGTCTGGGTAAGACCACATTTCTTTCTGGAGGTTCTAGACTTGATTGCATTTTCCATCTAATGGAAACCAGACACATTCTTTGGCTCATGATCCATTTTCTACTCCCAAAAAGACAGTAATAGAAAGTTGAGACTTTCTCATGCTGCCCTCTTTTTGTTTCTCCTCAACCTGTAAGGGTCTCCAATTTTATGGAGCCATGTGATTATGTTTTTCCACCTGGATAATAAAGTTTTTAAAACCAGTTTTTACCTCTTCATTGGATTTGAAAGTGACACATTTTAATTCTTTTCTTTCAGCAAAATTTTATTATCATCATCTAATTTTTCACATTCTAAATTTAATCAGTGAAAAGATAACTAATATGCAATCTTTTGTCAATGTTACTTTAACTCAATAATGTATTTTATTTTGTCTTAGACCTCAAAAATTTGTGGTCATAATTTCTAATGTATTGTCTACCTAATACTTACTAAATTTGTTTAAGTTTTTTTGGTAACTACTTGAATCTCACTCCACTCTAAAATTTTCTTCCTTATAAAGTATGTACTATTGGGTGGCACCTGTAGCTCAGTGGGTAGGGTGCCGGCCTCATATACCAAAGGATGCAGATTCAAGCCTGGCCCCAGCCAAACTGCAACAAAAAAATAGCTGAGTATTCTGGCAGGCGCCTGTAGTCCCAGCTACTCAAGAGGCTGAGGCAAGACAATCGCCTAAGCCCAGGAGTTAGAGGTTGCTGTGAGCTGTGATGCCACAGCCCTCTACTGAGGGTGATAAAGTAAGACTCTGTCTCTCTTAAAAAAAAAAAAACAAAACAAACAGTAATGTACTATTTATCTTCTACACTGAGGATTTGTTAATCCTCAATTATTTGTTCAATAGTTGTCTTTCTTTTTCTTTCTCTGTGTGTATGTACCTGTGTGTGTGTATGTGTATAGATGTGTGAGTGTATATAACCTACATTATTAGTTGTTTTATACGTTTTAGTTGATTGCTATTTTCTTGTGTTATCATTTGGATTCTGTTATTGCTTTGGATAACTAGATACATAAATTATTGATTATTTAGTGTATACTTCCTTTGATTTTTGAATGATTTTAGAAACTTATTCTTGACAACAGTGTTTGTCTGGGTGTCATTTGTGCTTACTTTGGGGCTTCATTTTGAGAAGATATGTGTTTTTTCTTTTTATTTTCAGTTCTGGAAAATTATCTGTAAATTTCTCTTTTAAAATTGCCTTTACCCCATTTTCTGTCTTTTTTTTTTGGCAGTTTTTGGTTGGGACTGGATTTGAACCTGCCACCTCACCACCTCCAGCATATTGGGGCCAGCACCCTACTCCTTTGAGCTACAGGCACTGCCCTGTCATGTTTTATTACAGAAATATTTTCAAATATAACTAAATTTTTTGAGGCTGTTTTGTTTTTTTAATATCTCTCTCATTTGTATGGTACTATTTATGATCTTCTAAAACTCCGTTGATTTCCCCATTGTTTCTAATACATTAAGTCATTTAACTAAAAATTTGGTTTTTTATTTCTAGAAGTTGTTCTCTTTTGCATTTGTACATTCTTCTTCATGGAGTTCTGCTTTAATATAGGAGCTTTATTGTATTTAATTTTGTGAAACCTAGGTAAAATGTTCTTCCATGGATTTTTCTGTCTTATAAAATTTGAATTAGCATAATGGCATGCCATCACTTTTAAACTGAGGGGAATATCACTCATGTCTCGTAGATTTTTTACATCTTTCTTTGAAATCAAAACCAAGAGGTGACATTCTAGTGTAATTGAACTGTGCCACATATAAAATCTATTTGACGGTAGCCAGACTCAAACCAAGCAAAGTTAGAATAGCTCCATAAAAATCTCATAAATTTAAGGTGACATTTTTCTGGATATATGTCTGATTTTTCATTTAATAACTGTTGATCTTAGACACAATGTTCATAAATTTGATGACTTTTAATCTTCGTTCTGAGTAAGAATAGAGAAATATAAAAAAATTACAGGTGCCCAGATGTAGCAAATATTGAAAGGATGACAGAGACAGAACAGACTGAAAATTCACTAATGGCCAATGGTGAAAGGCATGAAATTGTAGCGAAGGACTTGCAATGTGTTCCAATGGAAGAATTTTGAAAAACTTTGATCATGTGAAATGTCATGATCAAATTTCTGTTCTTGAAAGTTAACACAGTTTTTAGTGATAATGCTGAAAAGGAGGCTACTGTAATAGTATATTAATCATCTATCTATTGTCATCTGTCTTCTCAAGGACAGACTTGTATATATATTATATACATATATATAGACTTGTATATATATACACACACATATATGTGTGTACACATGCATACATATATCTCCATTCCCCAGCATCTTAGTTGCTACTTAAACACAATAGTTAAATTCAAATGGGTGTTAAATTGAACTAAAATTAGTCAGTTGATTCATTTTAAGTCTCAACGTTTAGAAAATGTAATGAAAATACTGTAAGATTTCAATGACTCACATGTACTTGTTTTTCTTTAATGTTAAAAGCTAACCAAATGATTACAGTAAATATTTGAAATAAATATTTTATAGATTTTTCTATAAAAATTTAAAAGTCTGTCAGAGATTGGGTTCTATTATTAGGATATTAAATCATCACAAATATATAGTAACAGGTTGTATATTCTGATTATGACATTATACCATGAACTCTTTTTCCACTGGGAAGAAATGAGAAAACAGGTCTATTAACATGTGCTCTACCAGGTACATGATTTCCATCAAGATAAATAGATCAAGGAGTATATGGTGGAAGGGACAAAAAGGTTACCTTGGGCATTAGAAAAAAAAAAAAAGGTTATCTAATCCCCTTCATGTGGGATAGAACATAAGTTCTAACCCTTAACATTTGAATTGTGCCTAGTGACTTCCAAAGAGCAGAGAACAGAAGAAGGGAACAAAGGGAATTCTACACTGGAGGAACCTAACGAACACTCCCTCGGTAAGGGCAGCTCCAACAGGTGATGAGTAATGTTTGTGCTACGCACTCTCAACATGATGTGATAAAAATAGCACTTTACCTCTGTGATCTTCCTCTTAGAAACTTGTAGTCCCAGTTTAATTACAAAGAGAGCATAAGACAAATGTGAAGTGAGGGACATTTTACATTATTACCTGACCATTGCTCTCTGTACTGTCAGGGACAGCAAAACTCAGGAAAGTCTGAGAAACTTTCAGAGTCAAGAGAAGCCTCAAACTTCATAATAGCTAAACGTAATGTGGTATCCTGGAACAGAAAAAGGACATCATATAAGGAAATATGAATAAATGAATGGAATTTACATAACGATACCGTATCAATGTTTGTTCGTTACTTGTGACAAATATACCATACTAATGAAAAATGCTAATCATAGGAGAAACTGAGTGTGAAATCTATAGGAACTCTATAGATTACCTTCACAATTTTTCTGTAGATCTAAAACTATTCCGAAGATTTTACAAATTGTATTTGAAACACATTACATGAAAATGCATAGGTGTCCATACTTTTCCTCAAAAATTCTGACCCCTGTCCAAGCTTACCCTCTATACTTATTTTTTTCATTTTCCTAACTTTCCTGTCAGCTCAACCCAATGAATGAATAAAATAGCACTAAGCGAAACCTTCATTCTAAGTATTTTTTGGTTTTGTTTTTTAAAAGTCTTCTTAATATAAAGTTTTCAGTGTTTTTGAGGAAAAACCTGGACACTAAACATGAATAGGAACAAGTGGTCCAGTGGTAAGAAATGTAGATGATGCTTCTCTATTTGTCTTAAAAAATCTCTGATGCAACAGTTCTAAGTCTACACTTTGTAGGTTTCAGTCCTAGCTATAACACTAGCAGAATGAATTTTAGCATTTAGCAATTGCTGAAACATCCCTTAAAGAACGGGGCTTTAGAAGGCTTAATTTGTACAAAATATTTACAATTCTATAAAGCCACTATTACTACTATGCCCCCAACTATTCTACAATGTAGTAAACTTCTAAGGCAGTCACAGATTCTATAGTTTTGTTGTTGTTGTTAACATTTTAAGGGTTAACTCTCTTTATACAATTATATCCCAATTAATTTTGCTTGGAAATGGAGTGGAATGTGTCTGGAGATTGAATTCAAACCTCATGTTAATTGTCTGAAATCCAATTTGTTGTCTGGATCCCTTTCGATATGAGAGCTACGTAGTATGCAATATTCGTAATACGGCTAGATACCTCATATGAGAGTAATTTAATTGTCAGCGCTGCTCAACCATTGTTTAATGAATTCCTAACAATTTGAGAAGCAAGCTGTTGGAAGGCTATTATTGAATTTCATATTTGCTCTGCAGTTTTCTTCACCATTTCTTCATCTGTTTAGGATTATGATAACATTAACTTTTGAGTTCCTTTAAAAACAGACCTTTTTGCATAATGAAAAATTTGAACTTCTTATCTATGTGGAAAATAGAGTAAATTCATTTTTAAGGCAGGTAGGCACTTAGATCACACTAGTCGGTACAATAACATGCAGATTCATAAAACAAAGGGAAGGATTGTTCATTAATTTATACAGCTGCACCATAAAGAATACTGTGGCCACACAAAGGGAAAATTCAGGTAATTACAGTAAAATATAATCTCAGTTTATAAATAGCTTAATAAATTGCAGCCACTAACATCTCAAAAAGAAAATTCCATAAAAGCACGTTTTATTTATATTATTGATCATACCACAAAGCATAATAGATTGTGTATTGTGTATTACTGTGTAAGTGTGTTGTAATACCTCAAGGAACACATAGGAATAAGAGCATAGTTTTAGAGGTTTGTATGAACACCAAATAAACAGGTTAATTTTAGGAAAAAATCTGATTATGTCAACGACGTTAGCAGTCAAAAAAATGTTCGGAAGATGTAGAATGATATTTCAAGCCTCTTCAGTATTATAGACCTCGAGTCTTACAACTTACTGAATCAAAGAATTTTCTTTGGTCAGTACTTGCACACTTTCTGCATCTCCAAAATATCTTACAGAATAACCTTTACTGATTATTTCACCATGGCCAAGAATAGTGAAGCAGAAAATCATGATTGAACCAGGCCGTATATGCACACACACTTAGGGGCCTTTCTCTAAAATAAAAAAGAAAATGCAAACATTCTCCAGATTTGGGGGAGTCTTTGGTAAAGAAAGGTGCTTCGAAGCATCATGCAACTATTGAACATTGACAAATAAAAAATTAGTAGCAATTGGGCTGGTTGCTGAATGAATATAATCTGACCTATTTAAGACAACACTTGAGTTCAGTGTGGATTTAATGGAGCTTCAGGAAACCTTTTGTAATACTAAGAGAGGGTCTGCCAATTTTCAAGAGACTCAGGATTATCTAGCATTTTTATATTTTGGAACCCAGTATGGATTCCCTCACCATTCAATGCTTGCTACTTGAATTCATGTTATAAACATTATCTATGAAGCCACAATAGCAGAACAGTAGGGTACAGTAAACAGATCATGCACGTTGCAGTCAAAGAGTCACAGATGTGAATTATCATTATAAATTTAAAGGTTAAAATTACTTATTAGGAGACTTCTGACTTGGGTCTTCCCCTTTGCCAGAAGCTCCAGTGCTTTTCACTCCTTCTATATTCCTTTCTGTTATCTAATACAAGCAATCAGTGTAACCTGGTTCTTCGTACCCTCAATGAATCCCCAACAATAATAAATAAATAAATAAATGAAAATATAAAATCACTTACTATGTTAAAGCTCTAACGTCACATCTATTAACAAAGAGCTCTAGTTTCATGCTGTGGTATCCATTTCTCTTGGTGCCAAGCAACACTCCCCGCCTTTTTCTTGTTACAGAAGCCACTATCATGGACACAGGATGTCACATTAGCTAGTTTAGTCAACTTCTAACCCTCTTCTGAGCCCACAAGAATGGTTAGTTCCCAGGGAGGAGAGCATTGCTGAAGCTGGGTAAAGCAGATACCCTGCACATTGCTCTACAAACTAGAGATGAGAGAGATCAGGACCCAGTTCCTTTTCATCAGGGATTTGCATAGTAAAAATTCAGAGTCACCGAAAGACAAACAGAAGCACATCTTTAGTAGCACAAAAACTGATACTAGTTCTGCAACAAAGACATTTTGAGGTCAGTTCTAGCTCTAATAGACCCTGGGCTTAAATGTAAGCCAACTATTCTCCCTTTTAAAATCAAGCCAGTTAGAGTGATGTGTCAGCCACTTAAAACTAGATTTCCATTAATTTTCCTCCTTTCTAGGATGTTTGTGGAGATAAAAGAGTGTATACAAAGTGTCAGTCATAGACTAAGTGCATTGTGAATTAAAGCTATTTTTATCATAATTTATTTTCTTCACTCAGATCATATATGAAGAGTCTTGCTTTTTATGACTCAAGCTAGGGTTCAGAATAAATGTAAAATCAAAATCTTTATGTGATAATTCAGGCCAAAAATTGATAGCACAATTGTTATGATTAATAATCTCACTGCCAATACTGCTATTATTGCCACATCTACTATAGCTACTGTAACCATTACTTCACCTGGGTTTGCTAGGTTCTACCTATGCTGACACTGATGCTAAGGGTTTTCCATGCATCATTTCATTTAATCTGCATAGAATTTATTATTATGTCAATTTCATTATTATCCCAATTTATAAAGGAGAATTAATTAGGTAAAGGAGCATAAACTGAATTCATGTCCAGATATATTTTACTCCAAACCAGAGTACCTAATCATTAAGTCATGCTCACTGACATTCACGTCTTGAAAACACAAGAAATAAAATATGAAAATGTGGCCATTTGCTCATATCATCCAGACAACTTTCTCCTCTCCTCATGTTTCTCTGTGAGTATAAATGCAGCATGGGTTCACGTGACTGGACAACTGAACATTTCAAAATGAAACCAGGAAAGGAAAGAAATCTCACAAGCTATAACACGAAGGCCGACTCTGTTCGATAACAACTCTGTGAGATGGAAAGCAAATCACACTTCGTTTTATTAATTGACTTTAATACGTTCTCTAGAATACACTGAGATTTACTAGATAATATTTACATATTTAGGGTTTTAAAGTGAGATATCAAGTGTTGCTGTTTTTAATAGTCTAAACCTTGAGAGAATTTGTCATAAGCAGTATATCTAATAAGTGCTCCCTCTAAGAAAAAATGGAAGTTGCTACAAACCCAGATCATGCTGGCAAAAATAAGATTATTCTTAAACTGAATGGAAGGGTAGAAATATTGCAAGAGAGAGATATTGGTTTCCAAAGGAGCCAGAAAATGGCAACTTAGTGCCTTGTTTCCTTCATCCATCCTGCATCCAATTTTTAAATGTTCTTATCTGACTGTAGCCTTAAGTTGGTCGTATCTTCAGAAATTAATTTTTAAGTCACTTTTGGGTCAGTTTTGGTGTCCTTTCTTTACATTAGGTTATTTTTTTTAAAAAAATTGAAAACTACATTCAGAGAAAACTATTCTTCTTCCTTTCCAGCTGTCAAAATGATTTAAAGTGTGACCTCTCAATCAATGGACAGTAGCCAGTTTGTCTCCAAATGATTTTTTTTTCGTTCTGATTCTCTTTTGTCTTTTGTTCCTTAAAGTGTGCCATCTGAAATAGTGCCTTTGGATTGTTCAAA
Source organism: Galagoides demidoff (assembly GCA_963574575.1). Lineage (NCBI taxonomy): Eukaryota > Metazoa > Chordata > Mammalia > Primates > Galagidae > Galagoides > Galagoides demidoff. The sequence goes on from CAUYQV010140960.1 coordinate 8,668, forward strand.
TTGGTCCATTTCTGGAATTATCTTCCTCCTTCAACGTTTCATTTAATGTTTCTTTAATGGTTCGTTACTGTCAGAGTCTTGCACAAAGGTATGTCTATGGGTTTCTGTCCACATTAATGCACATAATCTTGAATATTTAATAATACAATTCTTTGAAAGGATGCAGTTTTATCTAATTACAGGCTCATTTTCTTGTCTTTCTTGTACGATGTGTGCTGTGAAATTTCTGTTGATATGTTTTCATCTTAAAATTTAGATTTCACAATGTAAAAAAAAAAATCTTTAAAGGAGACCTCATTTCTGAATGTCAAGCATAATTTTCATTTCAATAAATACAAAATATGGGTAATAAGAGAAAGGAAATAGAAAAATGGCATTAAGTTAGTGACTTTTTCTGCTTTTCTTTCTTTCATGTGCTAGATATTACCTCATTTAACGTTCAACACAATTTTATGCAATTTGGGTACTATTCAGTGAAAGTAAACGAATAGGTGCATTTTTTTGCTCATTAATTATTGGCTCATGGTAGAGCCATAAACCAAGTCTTTGAAAATGTATACGTACTTAGTAAAGCATAGAAAATATTTATTGTAAAACTCAATATGAAATAGAAAATCGTAAACATTTGTTTGCCAAAAATATTGCTTAATTGGAAAACACTTCCTCTTGTTAATTTTTGGCAAACTTTTCACTGGTTGAGCAATCCCTCTCCTCACAACAGTGGGACTAGATAGAAGTTTGACTCTGAAGGGCATATCTTATTTTTTGCTCATTAGTCTTAAGGTAGCTATTTAGCTTACCTGAAAACCAGGTTCCTAACAGTACTGTTTTCATTTAAGGACTTCTCAACTCTGCCCAGTTGAGAAGATCAGGTTTTCATTTTTTGCAAAGATCTACATTTCCTTCCTTCTAGATTTTCTTTCTCTTCTCCACTGTTTGGGTTCATTTTTCGTAATATAAATCAGAATACAAACGCTATGTACTTCTAAATCTAGTTTCAGCACAGCCTTCCAAATATATCTTCAGATACTTAACACAAAAACCCATCCCTTCCCCTGCCCCCCTGATTTATAAATCATCCCTGCTGAGAAAATGCCTGACATCTGGAATGACGGCACAAGGGGAACTGGCAGATTCTCCATATGCTAGCCAAGAATATCTGAAAATGAAATTAAGAAAAACAATTTCATTCACAATTGCATCAAAAAATAAAATACTTGACAATAAATTTATCAAAAGCCGTTCAAGATAGGTTTCCTGAAAACAGCAAAACATTGCTAAGAGAAATTTAATAAATGGAGAAGAGTCCATGCTCTTGCAGTGCAAAGCTCAATATCCTTAAGAAAGCGATTCTCCAGTTTTATCTATGGAATCAGTACAATTGCTATTAAGTCTCAGTCAAAAGTTTTGGAAAAATTGACCACTTTATCCTAATATTTATTTATTTATTTATTAGGCAAAGTTTTCACTTTTTTGCCCTGGGTAGAATGCTATGGTGTCATAGCTGACAGCAACCTCAAACTCTTGGGCTCAAGTTATCCTCTTGCCTCACCCTAGGTGAGGCCAAGTGCAAAGCCCACACACAAATAACACCAAGGGCAAAAGGCTCAGCTACAGAGCCAAGTGCACAAGTCCCGCCTAGAAAGGGATGAGTGCACCAACCCAGAAACGCCGACCCTTATATTCCCATCCTGCCTTGCCCGTCTCACTGACTTCCTTTTGGAACTCAGCCCACTTGTACCTAGTAAAATAATGGGCCTTGTTGCCCCCACTGTACCTGGACTCTGTTTCCTTTTCTTCACTTCTTGGAAGAACATCTCAGCCCTCCCAAGAAGCTGAGACTACATGCACCCATCACTATGGTTGGCTAGGTTTTTAGAGACAGGGTCTTGCTTTTGCTCGGGCTGGTCTCCAACTCCTGAGGCTCAAGCAATCCTCCCGGGTTGGCCTCCCAGAGTGCTAGGATTACAGGTAGTGAGCCTCTGTACCCGGTTTAGTTTATGTTAATATTTAACTAAGAATGAAAAGCATCCACAATAATGGAAACAATTTTGAAAAAGAACCACAGTAAGCTTACTACAGAATAATCATTAAGATATGGTAGTGGCATAAGGTAAAAATATATAGGTAAGTGAGGTAGAATGGACAGTTTAGAAATAAACCCCAACATTTATGTTCAACTGATGTTCAACACATTCAACACAGATGCTGAGGCAACTCAGTGCAGAAAAGGCTGGGCTTTTCATCAAATGGTGCTGGAAGTATTGGATATTTTCATGGTGATTATTAATTTATATGTTACTTATATGCAAAAATTACCTTAAAATTGATCATATACTGTCTGGAAATACTATGTAGTGTATGATGTGTCCAGAAAAAATAAAGTCTATATTGACAGAAGGCAGATGGGGGTTGCATGGGCTGGGGACTGGAACTGAGATTAGATGCAAATAGGTATGTGAGACCTTTTAGGAGTGATGGAAACATTCCAAAACTTGCCTAACTCTACAAATATCCTAAAAATACAACAGTGTACATTTGAAGTGGGTTAATTTTATGACATGTGTATTGATTTTATAATTCTTTTGCCATAAATTAACAAAATCCAAGTAGCTTACAACAGTAAAAATCAGTTATCTTCTACTTGGGAGGCTGAGTCAGGAGACTCGCTTGAGCCCAGGAGTTGGAGGTTGCTGTGAGCTGTGATACCACGGCACTCTACCCAGGGGGATAGCTTGAGGCTCTGTCTCAAAAAAAAAAAAATCAGTTATCTTACATTTCTGTAGGTCTGAAGTCTGATATGTGTTGGTGTGCTATGTTCTTTTTCTCGAGGCCTTTGGGGAGGTATTTCTTTGTTCATCCAATTGTTGGCAGAATTCCCTTCCCTGCAGCTAGGAGACCGAGATCTCTGTTTTCTTTCTCTAAGAAGCCTCTCTTTAAGATTGCAGATTGCCTCTACATCTCAGAACCAGCAAAGGACATCAGATATTCATCCTGATGACTCTGTGACCCTCCTCTTAGATGCATCTCACCTAAGTGAGGTGCATCTCACTTTAGATTCACCCAGAAAACGTTCACCTATTATAACGACTCATGATTCTTTTGGGTTCACTAAATAACCTCCCCATCTTAATGTCCATAACCTTAATCACATCTGCAAAGTCTCTTTTTGCCATGTAAGGCAGTGTATTTATAGTTTTAAGAATGATAGTGTGGACATATTTGAGGGATCATTATTCTACCTACAAAAAAAAAACTATTATTCTTTCATAAAAATTATTCTTTTAAACCAAATCATGTGTTACAGTTCCAATAGCTAATGGTAGCATCTCTGAATATGTATAAAATAATATTATCTGTGAATGAGGACAGTTTATTTTCTTCCTTCACACTCTGTATATTTTTTAAGTTTTTATTTTCTAATCTCATGTAACCCCATGGCCTTAAATATCTCAGGATTTTTACAGTTTCTCAGGCTTAAAATGTCAGACCCATTTTGGTTCTTTGTTGTTGTTGTTGTTCTCTCTCAGCCCTACAATTCTTCTGCAAGTCCTGATACCTAGACCTAGAAATAAATAATGAAAATGACTCTCGTCACCTTTCCTGTAGACTCTAGTCCAGATGGCTGAAAGTTGTCTAGTTGCCTTACCTGCCTAAAAGATAATCTTGCTTCTGTTCTTTCTCTGCTATTCTCATCTAGTTTATTTTTCATGTACTAGTCAAAATGATGTGTGTCACTCAAAATCATAAGGAGGGTAGATAGTAAAGGTCCTCATGCCCCCCAACAAACGTGCACACACATGTACACGTGCACAAAGAAAACTCTGTGAGGCAATGGGCACGTTCATTAGCTGAATTATGGTCATCATTTCACTATATATGCCAGGGAAGTCCAGAAAGTATCCAGTTATGTTATATGAAAAATAGAGACATATCTAGATACTTTCTTGTATATATAAAAACATCCTATCATATACTGTAAATATATATATATGTAGATAGATAGATAAGTAAAACGTATCAATTATACTTCAATAATTCAGAGGAGAAATAGAACTAAAAATAAAACGTGAAAAAAAATCATTATTAACCAGAGTTCTTAATAATAGTTAAGACTCTTGTAAATGTTTTAGAGACATTAATTCATCTCCTTTTCACAGTAACCTTATGAGGTAGGTGTTATTGTTTTCCCCATATTTGCATATTTAGAAATTAAAATACTGAAATAATTTAACTTATACAAATGTAGATACCTATAGTCAATCTAGCAGCCAAGGTTTGAGCGTAGGTCAATTATTCCAAATCCTAATGACTACGCTATTTGTTATCTATTATTTAGCAAGTGTGATTTAATGTTCAATTCAACTTTATCTGTTGTCTTTGAGTTTTTGTCAGAGCCACCAAAGGCCAAAAGCTCACACTTTCTCATTTTCCCTTCCCAATGTATATGGTTAGAAAACTAAAGAAAGCAGGGTGGATGTAAATGTCATTACCTATAACAGTTCTCTACCTGCTTGGAGAGGCATTGAGCTACACAAAGAGATAATGGGGAGGGAAGATTTGCCTTCAATTTTCTAGTTGGATATCTGTAAAGGCAGTGACTTCACTGCCCGTACTCTTTGCCTTTTTATATCAAGAAAAAAAAGAATTACTTTAAAGTGATGGCTAGTTGGCTGTTCAGAAACCTGCACTCCTACTCTTCAGTGTGGATGGTGCATGGAGGCTGAATAGGAGTCAGAACTCCCAGATCAGAGACTTGGGGAGTGGGGAGGATATACAAAGTCTCCAAAGAGCTGCCATGCACACTGTGTAGAAGCCAGCAAGTCAATGCCTGCCCCTTGGAAGCTGGTGGCCAGCAGTTTCAGCCAGAGAGAACAGTTGGCCAGGAAGAGCCTGAAACCCAAAGGCAGTATTAAAGAGTCACTTGTCTTTCTCTTTTTTCATGTCTCTGACCTCTGAACATTATGGAAGAACAACATTTTAGCATAGGAAGAAGAGAGATAGATCTTGAAACCTGGGTTTCAAACATGAGCCTAGAGTTGGTTGAATGGACTGGATACATTTTAATAAAATGTGACTAGAGGGCAGCGCCTGTGGCTCAGTGGGTAGGGCACTGGCCCCATTTACCAAGAGTGGCAGGTTCGAACTCAGCCCCGGCTAAACTGCAACAAAAAAATAGCCAGGCGTTGTGGCAGGTGCCTGTAGTCCCAGCTACGTGGGAGACTGAGGCAAGAGAATAGCTTAGGTCCAAGAGTTTGAGATTGCTTTGAGTTGTGATGCCACAGCAGTCTGCCTTGGGTGGTAAAGTGAGACTCTGTCTGTAATAAATAAATAAACATAAAATAAAATAAAATGTAACTAGAAATGCATGTCTCAGGGATAAAAAATGAATTTTCCTGAACACGGTTTCAAATATATATTTTGTATATATATTTGCCCCCTTCTGCTGTGAGATTCCTTGATTAACTGGTCATGGTGGCTTCAAGGCCCTAGGAGATCAGGGTCATTCGACATCACTCGGGGCCTTCACACAGCAGGGCTTGAGCCTGCTTACCTTTCACACCCCAGCAATCACTTTTGCAAGTAAGTCCTTCCTGAGCATCCTCTCTGAAAGTTGCCCCTACCTTAACTCAGAAATGATGACTTTTATGACCTTATTCTGGTTTGTTGCATTAATCGTATTCCGAATCATGTGATAGAACATTCAGAATGTAAGAAAACCTGTTATATATACTTGATAGCGTCTCTATCCAGCCAGCCAAAGTGACTTAGTTTAGAAGATTGATCTAGAAATTTGGAGGGAAAAGGCTAGAATTTGTCTTCCTCTCCCAGGGGCAATATGTTTTAGAAAGTGTGCCACATGAAATCTGTTATTGTGTAAGTTCTGGCTCTGTTATCAAGGTCTCCTTCAAGGAGCTTATGGTCACTCCGTAAGAATCTCGAAATTTGGCAGCCTTATGCTTGGAACCTGTGCAACCCACCTTTTCATTTTCCTATTTCCTTTTCCATTTCAACTTCATTCTTCTGTAATTTGCAACATCAGACAAGTGAGAAGCCTTACCCCCCAAAAAAGAAGATGAGATGCAAAGGTTTCAATGATTTTGACCCAGGTTAGATTGTGACTGTGTCCCTGATATATTCAGTGTTGAAAAATTATGTCCCACTATAGGATCCGGCCTCATTATTTGAAAACATATGCTTTGATATCTTTTTTTCCAAGGGTTGCAGGTCAAAATTAAGAAAATATGATTTAAAAATATATTCACCATTAAAGATGGTATAACAATAGTTTTTGGTCAGATCTCACACTGATGACTTAGACAACTAGTTCCTCTATATAAGCCATTTGATTTTAGATATGTGCTGCTTTTTTCCTGATTTATAGAACTACTGTGACTTTTAAAACACCTCCACTGTTCCATTTTATTAAATAGGATAAATGATGGATTTGCCAGTACATCTCTTTAAGGATTCACTCCTGCCCTGCAAGCTCCCCATTGTAAATGTGAGTTCACATGCTAGAGACCAGTCTTTCCGATAGTGGATATGAAGAGTTAAATAGTACAAGTGTGCTAGAGGTATAATCATATTTCTATCTAGCAAGAGAAAGACAGAATCATTATTCTTCTGGACAAGTGAATACCTAGAATAAAAGCTCTGATGTGTATTCAAGCTCTGGTAAACGTGTTCTTTGTAAACTAATTACTTAATACAGCTCTATCTCAGGACCAATCATTGTCTTTAGATAGAACCAAGGAACTATGTTTAGTTTTCTAATTCTGTTTAGTTAGAAAATTAAATTCTTTTATACTTTAAATCTCTATTTGTAACTAGCAATTCAGAACCAAGGGCGGAAATAAATAATACGTAACAAATGTGCGGCAGTTACAACCTTTCTTATATCCAGTAGGAACTGTAAAGATAAGAGGAGCAAATAGTTAATTATTGAAAATAATATTCCATATAAATACCAAGGCAGGTCCCACTCCTGGAGGCTTTTAATGATGTTTTACTTGGTGATACTTAGGGCCGAACATGAAAAGAAATGAAATAATCATGATGATTTATATTTCATGATATGATTTAAAAGCCATTTTAAGAATTATCTTTTCCATCCTCAAAGCGGCCATGGAGAATATTATTATCATCCTATTTATAGATGTGGCAAGGAAAGCTCAGAGAGGCGAAGTGATTTACTCAAAGTACCATAGCTCATAATGACCATAATGAACTCAAGTTATCTTTGTCCAAGATCACTGGATAAAAGGGTACTTTGCAAATTCCATGTATTGTTTTCAACTGTGTTTAAACACAAACATGGATAAATTAGATGAGTTATGAAGAGGAGATGCACAGTATATTAGCTATCGCACTGAAGACAAACTGCTTCTTACAGTTTCTGGGTTATGCTCGTACTCGTGATCGAGTTACATTGTACCACGGGGATCTGTCCTTCATTTGTTTCTCCAAATATTAATTGAGTACATACTTTGTGCCAGCTCCTGGTGGTGGCTACTGACAGAAAAGAATCCCTGTGTTCTAGGAATGCATACTCTAATGGATAAAAAAGGAAAGACAAATAGAAATAGGTCTGACAAGTATGACAGTGCGGTGTAATCACATTTATTTTGTACTCAACCCTCTTGTCAATGGCAAGGAAAATTCCTTTGAAGGATGAGAGGAAGGTCAGGGAAAGGATGTCAAGTTAGGGGTTTAAGTTCCATGTGGTATTCAAGGTAAAGTGCAAGCAAAAGGCTGACATTTAGAAAACACAGGTGTACACAGAACCACAAAGTATTAAGATTGTATAGAAATACCTTGTCTAGAGAGTCTCAATCAGCACATGAGAAGCAGACATTTCACAAGTACATTTATTTAAAATGCATTTGGCACTTAGAAATGAATTATTTGTAGCTTGTTATTTGATTAACAATTTAGCAAAAGAGGGATGGTAATGTTAAAGTTCTACAATCCTTACATTGTAAGCCGCAAATCCTCAAAGACCTCAGAAACTGACTTAAATTATTAATGCTTAATTATGCAGACTGCAGAGAATATTATGGAAAAGAAAACTATGTTCAGGATAATGAAATATTTATTAACTTTACCACTAAGATATAAAGTTGCCATGTATTCTCTGTAAGGGTATTACTTCCTAACCATAACATAAAATTTTTGATAAAGTTGTCTCAATCCATTGGAATGTCATGCTTGTAATAATCCATATCTTCTAAAGGAAAGTAAGGTACAGTCATGTGCCTCACGAGGACATTTCAGTTAATGATGAGCCACATATATGGATATATACCCATGGCCCCATAAGAGTATAATGGAGCTGACAAGTTCCTATGCCTAGTGACAGTGTAGCCATCCTGTCAACAGCACAATACTGCTGATGTAAACAAAATGACAGTATTGCCAATTCCATAAAAGTATAGGAGATACAGCTCTGTGCACTGCCTAATATTTGACATAATAAATGACTACATTATTGGTTTATGTTTCTCATACTAAACTTTTTTTTTTTTTTGAGACAGTCTCCATTGCCCAGGTTAGAGTCACAACAACCTTAAACCCCTGGGATCAAGTGGTCCTCCTGCCTCAGCCTCCCAAGCAGCTGGGACTACAGGTGCTCACCGTAACACCCAGTTTATTTTACTCTTTTTAGTAGAGATTAGGTTTTGCTCTTGCACAGGTTGGTGTCCAACTCTGGAGCTCAAACAGTCCTCCTGCCTCAAGCTCCCAGAGTACTAGAATTACAAGCCTGAGCCACTGTACCTGGTCATTACCTTTTAAACCACATTTTCACTGTGCCTTTTCTGTGCTTGGGTATGTTTAGGTATATATAACTTGCCACTGTCATTGCCATCTTTAAACCACATTTTCCCTGTGACTTTTCTATGCTTAAATATATTTAGGTACATATAGCTTGCCAGTGTCTTTCACTGTCTTGCCTGGAGATTTTAGTATAGTAACATGCTGTACAAGTTTGTAGCCTAGTAGTAATAGGCTCTACCATATAGCTGTGGTGTGTAGCAGGCTATCCCAGATAAGTTTTTGTAAGACACTCTATGAAGTTTGCACAACAAAGAAATTTCCTAACAGTACATTTCAGTCCTATCAAGTGATGCATAACTGTATCCTTCACCATTACTTATCTTTCAATTTTTGAGAAAATTTTCCAATTTTTTATTCTTTCCATCACAGCTCATTTCTACTCTCCTGATATACACTTATTCCATATTTCATTAGTTTTCTTCTAATAGATAGCTTCCCTATCAAGTACAGAAGTCTGTGCTTGCCTACTAATACAGAACCGAGACCAGGCCTTACAGCAATCAGTTTAGGATTGCAAAATAACTGCTCTCTTAATCCACAGAGTATATTCTCTGGTAATTAAGCTTAAAACCAATGGAAAGAATAAGGCCTCATGTAGATAGAGCTGGGCCAGAAAAGATGGAGTTAAACCTGATGTGGATAGTGAAGATTGGGTTGCGATAAATAAATTCATGTCTTGTGAAAAAGGTATAGGATATAGTCTAACTATTTTGCTGAAATTCTATTAAATGATGTGCACCCTTTTTCCTTTCACTCTTTGAGACCAGAACACCATCTCCATTTCTTCTGATAATGACTTCTTTCTCTTCCCTGGTTCCTACAGAAATTATTTTCTGAATCAGGAGTTGACCAACTATAGCCCATAGGCCAAATCTAACCCACCATTTGTTTTTGTGAATGAAATTTTATTTGAAACAAAATTACACTATTACTTCACTTACTGTCTCCAACTTCTTTTGTACTACAAGGGCAGAGTTGAGTAATTGCAGCAGAGACCATTTGGTCCGCAACATGTGAAGAATTTACTCTGGCTCACTGAAGAAAAATTTGCCTGATCTGAAAGACTCATTGTATAATTATGACATATTGGTTTTTACTGTTTTTTTTCATGTACTTTATTCTTTTTCAGTGAATTTATCACCTGTGTTGAGTGGGTGTCAGTAACCCTAAATGATGATAATAAAGCAGGCTCTAATACTCAGGTAAATACTGAACCTTGGGAAGTTTAGAAATTATACCATTATTATACCTTCAGTATCATGCACTGTATCAAATGCTTAGCAGATAAAAAAAATGTAAGCTAATCAATGAATATTGGTTACAGAGCTTGATTTTATGGGTTAAGCCTAAATACACACACAGAGTCAGGAATAGTAACAGATGCAAACTGTACGTTAATTTATAAATCACAATTAAGTCTAAAGCTTCAAACAGGGTCTGAAGGATGAGTAGATTCTGACTATTGTATTAAAATATTTGATGATAACTGTATTCACATAAGTGAGCATCCAGATGCAGCATATTTCCTGTAAATAATAAACATTCTTCAGTAGATTTTTATACCAACATAGTATTTATTTTATTGGACAACAATTTCAAGACAATAGTTCTAACTTCAAACTAATTTAATCTCCAAAAAAATATGCAAAGCCCACCAGGAGAGGGCTTAATTATTATAAAAGTAGTACAGAATTTTTGCTTCTTAATTGTTAGTTTTATTTTTGATTATCTTGCCTTAGCTCATGCCATACCTTTTCTCATCCTGATTTACAGGACCTCAAAATGAAGTGTTCCAAGAACATTTTCTGAAGACTATAAACATAGTAGCTGTTGGCTTTATACAGGAAACAATGGAAACACTTAGATATCTGTTGGTTCCTCGTTTAAGAGATTCCATGTCAAAAGAAGACTCAATCTGGCATTCTAAGAAAGAACTGCTTTGTTGTTGTTTGTTTGTTTTTTCCCACTTTGGTGACATTATATGGAAAAATTACTTTTTTTTTTGAAAGTCATGGCCTGAGAGATTCTCTGATGCTGTTTTGCTATATCAGTGCACAACTACACGGCTCCATGATGCTCCAGAGTGGTGTTTAGAGGACCTTTAGCAAACGTCTTAACGTCCACACTCCATCTTCTGTGCCCATGTGCATTTGTGTCACTTCAGTCAATCACCGAGCAGCTGTTTCAGCATCCCCCTGCCATTCACCCTTCATGAGCATCCCACCCAGTGGACCTACATTAAAGTGAGCCGGGCTTCACTGCGGAGAGATTGGCTGTCTGCCAGGACTTCGATCTTAGTGATCCTTCCTACTGTGCATGTTTCACAGGCTCTTGGGTGACACCGAATAAAGTTTTAAGATACTGGATGGAGAGTTGTGGCAAGCCCACATTTCACTACCTCTGCTTTAGAGATGCCAAGCTAGACTGGTGATAAGTACGTTCTCTGCAGAAAGCAAACCTGCATACTTATAACCTGGCATTTCAAATTCCGTCTAGTAGGTTGACCTGGCCAAAGTGATGGTGAATGCACTTGCTTAGCAGAAGAAAGATACCTTATCATTACCCCAGATAACATTACATTAAACTATTATAACAATGAAGATTTCCTTTCCAAAAAGAGACTAGATGTACTGGGTAACTTCTCACACCATATCAATGAAGGTATGCCATTTGTTATTTTAACAACTGAGAAATTTGCATTTTAGTAGGACAATATTTTCATCTTATATAATAATTTAAATTTGTCAGCAAAATTAGGAAAATACCTGGCAGAACATAAAATTGAGCAGAAACGTATTCTGGAATTCATTTCCTATTTTCCAAACAAATATGAATATCAAAAAAACCCAAATGGAAGCTTTGAAGTGAGTTCTTTCCATGAATTCTGGCTCTGTAGGAAATAAAGATTCGTAAATGGAGATTAGTTCCACAATCTAGTTTGCCAAATCGTCACCTAGAAGATTGCATTAAGCTACAGAATTTGAATGATGTTAAATATGAAAAATATTTTAGAATTTTCTACTTTAACTTTCTCACATTTAAAATTACCAAAAAAATTAAATGGCGCCTGTGGCTCAAAGGAGTAAGGTGCTGGTCCATATACCAGAGGTAGTGGGTTCAAACCCAGCCCTGGTCAAAAAAAAAAAAAAAAAGTCAAGCAATGAATTAAATGTCACACATGTAGAAGACTTAGTTCTACAACTCTTTTAATTCTGCCTTACCACTGAAGGGGTATATCCTTTTGTTTCAGATACCAAAATCCTCAGAATTATTCTCACCATCAACCCCTCTTCCCCAATTTTTGTTCCTTCTTTCTAAAAAGGCACATTCATTCTACCCTGGGAAAACTTATTGTATGTAAAATAAATGAAAGGGCCAATGAATTTTATTTTTTTACAGTGTTTGGGTCAATCATGTCATGAACACTAAGTAAAACATACTGACCAAGCCCTGAAAAATACTGCCTGCCTTCTTGTTCCTTATGAGAATAAGAGAGTGCGTGTATGATATGAATCACACAGATACAGGAATAAAAGCACAAACCAAAATGTCAAAAAACTTGAGTCTGTCTTAGAACCAGATTTGTGGTTAACCATATATCTGTACACATCTTACTTGTATCATCTATAAAACATAAATGATAACACTTATCTTACAGGGTCATTAATTTAATGAAATGATTCATTTCATTTATTAAAACTTATTTATCATGGCTCGGCGCCTGTGGCTCAATCAGCTAAGGCGCCAGCCACGTACACCTAAGGTGGCGGGTTCGAATCCCCAGCCTGGGCTGCCAAACAACAATGATGGCTGCAACCAAAAAATGGTCGGGCGTTGTGGCGGGTGACTGTGGTCCCAGCTTCTTGGGAGGCTGAGGCAGGAGACTCGCTTGAGCCCAGGAGTTGGAGGTTGCTATGAGCTGTGATGCCACGGCACTCTACCCAGGGGGATAGCTTGAGGCTCTGTCTCAAAAAAAAAAAAAAAAAAAAAACTTATTTATCAAGACACTATTATGCATTGGGTATTGTCTAGATATAGGGTAGAATGATCAGGGTAAGCTTCAGTGAAAAGGTAGCATTGACAAAAACAGGAAGCCAGAGAGCTAGCCACATGGATATGGAGAAACTAATAGGTCCAGTCAGACAAAATGCTTAATGCAAAAAATTTAGGCAGGATTCAGCCTATTCTACCCCTAGGAAGAATGAGGAGACAGTACCATTTGAGGAAAGTGGTATGGAGAGTATAGGAGATGAAGTCAAAGACATAACTGGAGTCAGATCATTTAGGTCTTTAAGAAAATTATAAAGCCATTGATTTTATATTAAGTAAAATGAGAAGTTAGTGAAAGAGTTTGATTTGGGGGCATAACATGGTCTTACTCATTAAAAAATGTTTCCCTGTGGATTTTCTATCACTCATTCCTTTTAAGTTGAAGGAATTAGAAGCAGAGGAGCAAGTTAAGAGATGACTGATTTCAGAAAGATAAGTTACCTCAAAAGTGAATGAAATCAGTGGCATTGATGAGAAGAATTTTAATGGTATATTTTTGGAGGTAGACTATACCTTTATGTTGGTTGGAAACATTAAAGACAGAATGAGTTATGATACGAAGAGCTTGGGCCTGAGAAACTATAATACAGTAGCAGTAACTGAGATCAGGTACTGATAGTAAAGTTAGTTGAAGATTCAGAACTCAATTTGGACACGGTAAGTTTGAGATGTCTATAAGAAAACCAAGAGGAAATTATAAGCATGTATTGGATATAGAAGTCTAAAGGGTTAGAAGAAATACTAGAAATATAACTTTAGAAATCATTCATAAGCAGACTGTATTTAAAATCATATGAAATTTTTGTTTGTTTTGTTTTTTGAGATGGAGCCTCAAGCTATCGCCCTGGGTAGAGTGCCATCGCATCACAGCTCATAGTAACCTCCAACTCCTGGGCTCAAGCGAGTCTCCTGCCTCTGCCTCCCAAGTAGCTGGGACCACAGGCACCCGCCACAACGCCCAGCCATTTTTTGGTTGCAGCCATCATTGTTGTTTGGCGGCCTGGGCTGGGGATTTGAACCCGCTACCTTAGCTGTACGTGGCTGGTGCCTTAGACGATTGAGCCACAGGTGCCGAGCCTGAAATATTTATTAATCTAATTAGTCTCTATTCAACTAGACTGAATGAAGACTTGCATTGTATATTTCATAGTAGTAACTATGAATTCACTTTCATAAGAACTAAATCTGGGAGATTATGTTAAAGTCATTAGGAAAAAAATGCCAACTTGAAGTTTTATAAACTGTGCAATTAGTATGAATTAAGGTTAAAATTGGAACCAAATTTAAGTTATTAATATTTAGAGTTAACATTTGCTTATTTTTATTTAGGAAATCACCTATGTATTTTGTTTCTGTAAGTCACCTAAGTATCATATTCTAGAAAAGTAAATTCATTTAATCTTAAGAAATGTAATACATTAATTAGTTCTAAAAGTTACATCAAATTCTATAACCTGAAAATAATGACAATTAAAGCATGTGACATAGTAACAAAGTAACCATAATTATACCACATATAAAAAACTACAATATTCCAAGAGATAGAAATACGGAGTACATTCTCCAAACACAGTGCAATAAAACTATAAAATATTATTCACCAATGGAAAACAAATACATTTGAAATATATTATTTATAAATAAAAATAATATATATTTATAAATAAAAGCTATATATATCTATCAAATGTAGGTCAAAGAAAACAGGCTAAATAATTTTCTATTTATAACCTAACAATCATAAAATAAATGTCAAAAGGAATATGATATAGCTAAAGAAACATATAGAGGAAATTTTAGACTCTTAAATATGTATATTGTAAACAAAATATGCTAATCTTTGGATTCATGAGGTTACCAAAGATCATAAAGAAAATTTATAGAATTCTGTGTTAATGGCAATGATGGTAAAAGTATAGTTTTTTTTTTTTGATCTTCTAAAGCCCCATATAAAAAATATCAGAAAAACTAAATAACAAAAAATGATCCCTCTGACACACAATTATAATAAAGAGATAACAAAAGCAAAAGAATATTTTTTCTATTTTCAATGATTGTATATATAGCAGCAGCATTAATATTGCTATTCTAAGAATGTTTTGTATGTCATATGGAATAAAAGAAATTACACTTATGGTATATTCTAATTTTATTGTCACACACGTTCTAGAGAACCAGGTTTCCATTGTAAAATAAAAGAAATACTGATGTATCACAAAAGAAGTTAGGTAAACACATCTTTTAGCATATGTATATAATAAATAAATAAAACATAATATATCATATATAATATATTGCCTTATGGATTTGTACTATGTCTTATTTAAATACATCAATGTATGAACATATTTATCAGACATATACATGTATAATATCTACATGTATAGATATACAAAAAGGCAAAACCCAGGATCATATTTTTTTTTTTTTTGAGAAAGAGTCTCAAACTGTCACCCTGGGTAGAGTGCTATGGTGACACAGCTCACGGCAACCTCATACTCTTGGGCTTAAGCGATTCTCTTGCTTTAGCCTCCCAAGTAGCTGGGACTACAAGTGCCTGTCACAACACTCGGTTATTTTTTTTTTTTAATGGTTACAATTGTCATTGTTGTTTTAGCTGGCACAGGCTGGGTTTGAACCCACCAGCTTCAGTGTATGTGGCCAGCACCCTACAAACTGCTACGGGGACTGCCCCAGGATCATATTTAATGGATAAAAATTAGAAGATTTACTTAATGTAAGAAAAAAATAAGAGAAGAAGTAAAAGAATTATAATTACAATTATATGATATTTGTTGTGAGGTACTATTCAACACATTTAGATTGAAGATGAAAATCAAAGTTATGAATATTTTAAATGATGAAACTATAACTTTAAAACACAAGCAAATCAATTTAAAACTATTATGAAATAAGAAATAATTTTAGTGGGTCAGTGAATAAAAACAAAATAGTCACAATTATCTCAAAATGAAAAAAATTATAAATAATCCACATCTATCATTCTCAATAGTGAAAGACCGAATGTTTTCCTTCTAAGATCAGAAACAAAACAACTGCCTGTTTCTGTTATTTCTATTCAATCTAGTAAGGTAAAAAGCATAAAATTGGAAAGGAGGAAGTAAAATAATCTTTGTATACAAATGATATGATCTTAGAAAACCCTTGGAGTCCACGAAAACAAAATTGAACACTAATAAAAAAATTCAGCAAAGTTGCACAGTATAACATCAACACATCAAAATTAATTGCATTTTTAAGCAACAATGAACAATTGAAAAAGAAACTTTCAAAAACAATTCCATTTACAATAGCACTAAAAAAAAAATTACAAATAAATCTAACCAAGGTGAAAGATGTGCATGCAGAATGAATTACTGAATCCAATTTTAAAAAGACAAATGGGAAGATATCTCATGTTCATGGATTAGAAGATTAAATATTTTTACAATATCCATAGAATAAGAAGTGATCGAGGGTAATATGGTGACACTCTTTCTCAAAAGAAAAAAGTAGTGATTTATAGATTCAAGGTAATTAGAATTCCAATGGTGTTTTTCGTGAAAATTACAGCAATCCTAAAATTCATACTGAATAGCCAAACCAATTAAAAAGACGAAAACAAAAATAAAAGCAAAGAACTGATAAGTTCTGAATTCAAATTATATCTTGAAGCTATGATAATTAAAACAGTATTGTACTGTTATAAAAGCAGACATATTTTCCAGTGAAATGAAATAGAAAGGACAGATGTAAAATGATTTTCTTCTGGTGTGCCAGGATACTTGATGGGAAAAGAACAGTCTCTTCAACAAATAGCATTAGAAAAACTAGACATCCCTATGAAAAAGGATGAACTTGGATTTTTTCCATACTCATATCCTAAAATTACCTCAACATTGATGAAAGACCTAAGCCTAAGTCTAAACTTTACCTAAAACTATACATCTCCTGGAGAAAACACAGGATAAAAACTTCAGGACATTAGCCCTGACAAAGGTGTCCTGGACATGACAAAAGCATAGGTAACATAAGTAAAAATTGACAAGAGGGATGACATCAAATTTAAAAATACTTCTACATCATAAGACACAATCAGCTGAGTGGAAAGGCAACCCACTTGAGTGAGAGAAAATATTTTAAAGTCACATATCTGACCAAGGATTAATGACTAGGATATATAAGAAACTCCTATAACTCAAACCAAATATAAAAATTCAAATAACCTTATTTAAAATGGGCAAAAGACATGAAAAGTCATTTCTTTAAAGATGATATACGGAAGGTCAACAAAGCATATAGAAAGATAATCAACATTATTCTTTTTCTTTTTTTTTTGTTGTTTTTTTGAGACAGAGTCTCACTCTGTCCCTTGGGTTGAGCCCAAGAGGTTGAAGTTGCTCAACCTCTTGGGCTCAAGAGATCCTCTTGTCTCAGCCACCCAAGTAGCTGGGTCTAGCCCACCATAACACTCAGCTGATTTTAGAGAGGGGTCTTACTCTTGCTCAGGCAGGTATTTAAGTCCTGAGCTCAGGCCTTGGCCTTCCAGAATGCAAGAATCATAAGCGGTAAGCCACAGCACCCTACTCAACATCACTATTCATCAAAGCAATGCAAAACCAAACCACAATAAGGTATTGCCTCATATTCATTTAGAAGACTACTATACAAATATGAACCAAAACAAAAACAGAAAATAACAAGTGGTTGTGAGGTTGTGGAATACTGGAATTTTTGTGTACCAGTGATAGGATTGTAAAATAATCCAAGCATTGTGGGCAAAAATATGGAGCTTCCTCAAAATTCTAAAAATAAATTATCATATAATCCCATAATTCCACATCTGGGTATATACCCCAAATTTGGAAGTGGGGTCTTGAAAAGGTAGTTTCACACCTATGTTCATATAAGCACTCTTCACAATAACCAAGAGGCAGAAGTGACCCAAATGTCTATAGAGGGATAAATGGATAAACAAACACGTGGTATATACACACAATGAAATATTATTAAACTTTAAAAAGGGGGAATCCTGTCATATGCTACAACATGAGTGAAGCTTAAATGAAGCCTAACAACTTCTGCTTAGTGAATTCAGCCAGTCACAAAAAGGTAAATACAATGTAATCAGATTCACAAAAACAGAAAGTAGAATGGTAGTATCCAGGGTTTGGAGGAGAGGGGCAAAAGAAAGTTTGTTTAGTGGTTATACAGTTTCACATATGCAAAATGAAATGGTTCTGGATATGTTTCACAACAATGTAAATACTATGCAAATATAGTGGCTATATAAAAATAGCCATCTAGAAAGTGTAATGGAAGAAAGGAGACTGTCTTTAATAGTAACAGAGGAAGATGAACTACATAAGCAAAATCATAAAAGGAAATGCTGAAGAGCTAAATCAAGATGCAGTGGGAGAATTAAAACAATACTTAAATAGAAAGGTATACACTTCCCTTGACTCTCTAATACTAAAGATATCAGTTTTACATAAAGTAATTATAACTTTAGCACAGTGATAAAAATCACCAAATGTATTTTTATTTGCAACAAAGTAAGCTAAATACAGGTTTACTTGGAAGAAAAATCTTGAAAGAATTTCCAGGAAAATTCTTTGAAAGGATAATAATAGGTAGGAATAGCATTGTAAGATATTATAATGTGTGTATAGTTTTAGAAACTAAAGAAACTTGAAACTTGCATATAAATATAATGAGAAATCAATGAAGCAGAAGAAAGAACCCATAAATAGACGCCCAATAGAAATTTATTGTTGAGGGAGGGGAGAGGGGAGGATGGGTGGAGGAAGGGGAACTGGTGGGACCACACCTACGGTGCATTTTACAAGGGTACATGTGAAATTTATTAAGTGTAGAATATAAATGTCTTAACACAATAACTAAGAAAATGCTGTGAAGGCTATGTTAACTAGTTTGATGAAAATATTTCAAATGGTATATAAAACCAGCACATTGTACCCCATGATTGCATTAATGTACACAGCTGTGATTTAATAAAAAAAAAAAAATTGTTGAAAAAAACGTTACATTACAATTACTAAAGAAATACTCTTTGAATAAATAAAACTGGGCAAACTTGGTAACTATTTGATAAATAAATAAATATTTGACCCTATGTCACTTCTTAGTAAACAGCTAAGGGATAATAAACTCCAAGGGAAATAAATAATTAAATAGAAAAATTAAAATAATAAAATTATACTAATTAAATTTAAAGTTTTTCCTCCATAACTTTAGTAAGAGAAAATTTTCTCAGTGTACTGTGCAATTAAGATGTCTTAAAAATAAAGTACAGATAATTGGACTACACAGTTTAAAATTTTTTGCCTGCAACATGCTATCATTCAAATTATAAATAACTAACAGACTAAATAAGATAATAGGAAATTTGAAAGGCAAAAGTTTAGTTCTTAATCCTTTATAATGAGCAATTACAAATCAATGAAAATATGAGAAAAGGGTATAAAAAGACAGATCATATAAAAAATAATTACAAAGGACATGATAGTATGTGAAAAATACTATCTAAAAACTACCACTATTATAAAATTAATTCATAATTGAAAATATGAGACATTATTTTTCAATTATCACAACTGCAAAACGTGAAAGGTTGATTACATGCTGTGTTGACAGTGGGCTCACACAACAAAAACTTGTTTGCAGGGATATTTGGTTATCCTTGCCCAAATAAAAGTCAATGTTACATTTGATAGCCATTTCATTTTTTTAGGATGTATCCAACAGATGTTTTTACACTTAATACAAAGTCATTTAAATAAGAATATTTATCCCAATAATTTTAATGGTAATAAAAAATTGAAAACAATATAAATGGTCAAGGGCTTATTTGTTGAATAAATTATTTATGCCCAAGCAATATATTATTATATTACTATGGATATTAAATAAATGAAATAGATCTGTGTAAAGTGATAGCAATGATAAGCAATATGCATTAGAAAAAAGTAAGTTGCAAGCCAGGGTATATATTATGATTTCCCTTAGGTATTCAGAGACACATCTGAAATGATACTGGTAGCTGGATATTTCTGGAAGAAAGGAAATACAGACTGAGATCACTAAAGGAAGATTCATTCCTCTTTAACTATTTGTATCATTTGAACTTCCTGCTTGTATTATATGAATTTTTCCCTAAGAACATATAATGCCTGTTAATAAAAACAGTAGAAACAAGTACTGGAACTTAAAAACCAAAAAAGCATTACAGGGAAACTACTATGATGTTTCCCTGGGTCGTCAATGAGTGCTTTGGAAACCTGCGGCATGAATACTATCTATGTATGGATGGGTTTCACGGAACACCTAAGTCTACTGGCTTTTCCTTGACAGTACAATATAAATATAGTACAGATGAGAGGAAGAGAGAAGACAGTAACCTAATGACTGGATATAGTTTTTAAAAGGTGCCAGACTGGATGTCTACTTTTGTCCCACTTGCACTCCGGTAAGTGCAAGTGAGCCCACATACTCCATGAGAGTATGTATCATAGGACATTCACCCGGTATTTCTTAAGAGATTTTCTGAGCTAGTTACTGTTCTAGGTGCTTGAGATATATCCACTAATGAAACCGATCCCCATCACCATCTTGCACTTAGAGGAGCTGCGATCAGCCTTCTAAAGGTAGTCACCTAGAGAAGCTGCCAGAAGCATGACCTCGGTGTTCCATCATTGGACGACTGTATGAAGTACTTGGAATCAATGCCCCAGAAAATGTGAGTGCATAGTTTATTGGGCTAACAAATGATCAAAGTGGATTAGCTAAGAAATGACATTCAGAAAAGTATTTTGGCTGACCGCATTTGATGTATGAGACACGGTGTCAATGAGCAGAAATCAAACCGTTTGTCAAAGTGCAACTTAATAAACTTTAAATAATTACATTTTATTTCTGCGTTGAGTGTCACAAATTTAAAATACCTTCAATATATTATTGTCTCATCCTCCTAACTACTCAATCATAGGATGGAAGTCAGGGCAAGTGTTTCTTGCCCCATTTATAGAGGGGAATATGAGCCTCATAAATGTTGTGAATTTTCAAAAGTTAATTGACTGGAAAGTGGTACCTCTTAAACTAGTTCCCAGGTTTCTAAAATCCTAGTTCAGTTTTCAGCAGCATATTTCTTCTTATGAAATACAGAAAAGTTTTACAGCAGCCTGACACAGGGACAATTCATAGGGCCATAAAGTTTCACTGACAGTACAAAGGTGATAGATGCTACCAGTCCAGGCCAATACACAGAAAAGAAATTTTAAAAATTCTACAGCTGTAATGCTATTAAGAGCAGCAAAGATGCAAATTTTTTGCATTAACACAACAATAAAAAGATTACTCTCCTTGATTTTCAGATGTTCCCTCTCTGGGAATGAAAGAATATATAATGTTAGTTTCCATTCCTTTTAATGTTTATTTTTATATGAAACTTAACTCCAAGAATCCTTGTGAAAAATGTAATATTTACTTAACGTGACTTTCTGAAAACTGTATCAAATATACTAAATCACCTGTGCATTTTTAGCACATTGTATCAAAACAGAATTGATAAATATATCTATCTCTATTGAAGTATTTAGAAAGATTTGACCAATTCTTCTGAAAACACTCTGATGAATCATCTATGTGACTGTCATCAGAAATCAGACATAGTGGTTTTCCTTCACTCTTCCAAAATAGTGACAGTGACCCCATCGTGATGGAAAAGGTAATAAAATAATGACGTACTCAATGTGACATCAGAGGTAGTCAGTGGCAGACACATATGAAACTCCACTAACCAAATCACAAACACTCCCTTTGGCAACCAAGGTAGGGCGCAGACTAGACCATACCTGGTGTCTCAAGAGATTCTTTGAGTGTGGTCACATATTCTCTGTCTTGGTCATTCTCTGTTTCCTATACATAAAAAATAATTTAAAGACTGTACAGGTCTTCAGTAATTACCAAGGGATTTTCTGATTCATTGTCATGGTTGAAAATATATCTCCAGTAATTTGTTTCAAGGAGATACCTGATCAAAGAAAGAAATTACTTAAATCTAAGTCCTTAATAGCATAAACGTATTTATGAGCTATGTATGAATGACTTAATAAAAAACAAACAAAAAACAAAGAGAGAAATGAGCTTGAATTCAGCTTGACCCCAGGGGCCAAGTGACGTCCCCCGTATGAGTGGGGCCAGGGCTTCTTTTTCTTCTTCTTCTTTTTCTAATTTTTAGCATTAGATGTGTCACTGTGTTGTCATTGTTAATTTATACAGTGATGTCTTTTAGTTTGCAATTTTGATTGAGATGTTAGTAAAACTGAGAACCAATAAAAATACTAAGAGATTGTTCCAGACTTTTGCAGAAGCAAAAGGATTTTATAATAAAAAACAAAAATGACTTCCAGTTAAACAAAGCTGAACACCGTTTCTAGGCAATTCATGTTAAGGCAACTTTAGCTTTGTAAGAGCTGATAGCCATCTCAGGTGTATGAGTTAACCTAATCATAGTGATCAGAGATTTTGAGAACCAGAATAATATAGAACCATCTCATAACACACAAACAAGGATTAAAAACCAGACAAGTATGCTCACTCTGTGATAATTTCCCACATAGGAAAAAGTGTAACCATCTAACAGACGGATGGCTTCTGTGTCAAACCCTGTATTACACGTATTTGAATGAATACTGAGAAATTTTGAAGAACTGAGTAGTACAGTAAAAACATACCCGGGAAAGAATGGCACATCATGATGGCCAGGGTAGGCTCTTGGAAGTTTGGAGAGCAGGTTCAGTTGTTGGCTGGGCCAAAAGTGCTCTGTTTGTGTAGCCTCTGGCTCTCTGGGCTTAAGTGTCCTAATCACTCAAAGAAGAGACTGAATGAAACAACTTTTAAGGGTCTTTCCACTCCTGTAGATCTATGGTTTGATGACACTGGTAATTATGACAGCAGAGGTGGCAGCATGGGCTGCCTCTGAAATTTATGAGTGCAGAAATAGGCAATTGTCCACACAGATAAGGCAGAATTCATTCCCCACCCCTTCCCTGTGTATCAAAAGTCCTCCGGTGAATAAGCTTCCTTTTTAAGGAATATTGAAAACAGAAAGAACACAAATGTGAAAGCCAGAGGTCTGTACTGAACATTGCTGTTCCCTTCACTGCGGTCAAATTATTCAACATTTCAGAACCCCAATTTTCTCATGGAAAATAGCAGTCTCATACCCTGCCTTCTGGAATTGTTGGGCTTGGCTAGAGATGGTTGGCCAGTACATGCTTTTCTTTCTGGTCTAATGGAAAGCAAGTTTCTTAAGGTCAGAGATTAATATAAGGATCTTTGAAGCCTTAATGCATTGACCAGTAATTGACACTTTGTATTTGCTTTATGAGTGTTATATTCATTGAGTAATCAATTATGTAATTAGCAGCAAGTGACCCAAGGGCAGAATGTTATTAGTGTTGTTTTCTTAGGACAACTGAAGCAATCAGAATCTTTTTTGGATGGTGTGCAACACCATTGACATCAGTTTTACATAATACTTAGAGCAATGGCCAAACTTTGAGGATAATAAAGTGAGGTTTAAATTATGCTCAGGTGTTCTATTTCAGAGCCAGGGGAAAAGTTGCATATTTTAAAACTGTGTCCTTTTTAAAGCACAAGGACAAACACTAGTGATTAAAATATTAACTCTTAGCTATTTGGGAAATTGACTATTTCATTCTCTCTTTTATAAAACATTCCAAATTCGGAGGCTTACATTTCTGTAATGCAAAATATATGATAAGTTTCAAGGACAAGAGACCTCCAAGAATATAAAATAGACATAGCAGTAAAAGAATTGCTAATTGTTTATTTCCACTTAAATGGTCATTAAGTAAAACATGTAGAGATTACTAGAGGTTATTGTCTGATTATAGGTTTTCCTGTTCACATGAGAATGGTAAAATATTCTATGCTTCAGCTTTTATAATATTTTGGCTGATTAAATTACAAATAGAAAGGGAACTTGGGAATTGATGGAATTAAATACACCATGAATCCAATAGATATTACTTGTGAGAACTAACCATTTTGAGAATATTGTTAGGGTAACTGGGTTGCAAAAGCTTTTTTGTGTAGATGTTGACCTGAATATAAGTTTGTATTTTGGTTTTTCTACTGAATTAAAGAGAAATAAAATTTGACCACACTAAAATAAATTTATTTGCTAGAATAACAAAATCTTCTTGGTTACAATTGCCCCAAGTTGCTCATAAGACTCTTTTGAACATGAGAGATTTGTGTGAGATGTTGGGTAGGCAAACAATCAATAACGTTGGTTTTCTTCTACAATTTTAAAAAAGTCTTAATTTTATTCAAACTTAAATGTATGCATTTGGTAACTTTATCACTATTTCTTATATCTGTGAGTAATGTGATTCATTTTCCTGAATAAAATAATATTTTCTTTGATTTTGAAATTAGTATGATTCTTTAGGATTGAGAAATTATAATCTAAGCTCAGCACCTGTGGTGCAAGTGGCTAAGGTGCCAGCCACATACAAGGTGGTGGGATTGAATCTAGCCCGGGCCCGCCAAAAGCAACAATAATGGCTGCAACCAAAAAATAGCCAGGTGTTGTGGTGGGCACTGTGGTCCCAGCTACATGGGAAGCTGAGGCAGGAGACTCCCTTGAGCCCAGGAGTTGGAGGTTGCTGCTGTGAGCTGTGATGCCACCGCACTCTACCCAGGGAGATAGCTTGAGGCTCTGTCTAAAAAAAAAAAGAGAGAGAAATTATAAACTCTAAGAATAGTGGGCTGATCAAGTCTCTTATGAAATTCAAAATTTGCATGTGAGTTAGTTGTTAATCATTCATTTTTCATTGTGTTTCCCTTTTTGATGGGGGGTGAGTGAATCTTTATTTCTAGATAGAAGCTTCATAGAGATGGTTCTACCAGCATAAAGGGAAATGAAGCCATGGTATATATATTTTCCTTAGATATTAATTGTCCTATAATCATTTATCACTTTTGATATATATATATTTTGTCCTGAGTTGAAAACATAATATTTTCTTAAGTCAGGTAGAATGTTGTATAGCACTCCCTACTTCTTTACCTAAAGTAATGACAATTTAATCAGCAAACTTGCCCTGTAATATCTTTGGCACCAACAGTGATGTGAACAATAGAAAATATTATGCTGGCTCAGCGCCTGTGGCTCAATCGGCTAAGGCGCCAGCCACATAAACCTAAGGTGGTGGGTTCGAATCCCCAGCCCGGGCCCGCCAAACAACAATGATGGCTGCAAACAAAAAATGGCCGGGCGTTGTGGTGGGTGCCTGTGGTCCCAGCTACTTGGGAGGCAGAGGCAGGAGACTCGCTTGAGCCCAGGAGTTGGAGGATGCTATGAGCTATGATGCCATGGCACTCTACCCAGGGGGATAGCTTGAGGCTCCATCTCAAAAAAATAAAAAATAAAATAAAATATTATGCTACGTAATAATGAGAAACATGCAGCATTTTCCTGCTCCTTATGTTTTTCTTACTTCCTGAGGACCATGGTATGCTGGCTGATGTCAGCTTTCACCACATCCAGTTAAACAGTCAAGAATCTTAGGGATCTGGTGGTAAAATCAGTCTGGTTGGGGGCAGTTAACATGCAAAACCTACATGTCAGTTCTTGTTTTTGTTCTTTTTTTTTTTTTTTTTTTTGATGAGTCACTTCAGCAGCATAACAATGCTTAAGGATCAGTACTACAAGTTGTATCTTTTAAATACAATAACCTCTGTAAGTTGACCACCGAATGGACTGTAGCAAACTGGTCAACATACAGAGGTGGTCAACCTAAGGAACTAGGTTTATCATACTTATACGGACATGTGGTCCATGTCTATGAGAATGTAGAGAAATGGTCAACTTCAGAGGTTGTAGTATACAGATATACATCTCTTAAGCTCATCACCTCTATTCCACCATCATTTTTGTTTTCATTCAGGTCTCTGTTACCTTTTACTCAGTTTATATAAGAGTTTCATTATTTCTTACCAATTCACATCTATTTCATAGCCTTTTAACAAATTTTATCTCCATCAATCTATTATTCACTCTGGTTCTACAGTTTCTTTTATGTCTTATTCATCTTAGGATATAATAACAAAATACTGTAGACTGGTTGGCTTAAACAACAGAAATTTATTCCTCACACTTCTGGAGACTGACAATCTGAGACCAGGGTGACAGTCTAGTCAGGTTCTGGGGAGGGATGAAAACTCATCTTCTCATTGTATCCTCACAAGGCAGAAAGAGAACAAACTCGCTCTCTCACCTCTTATGACGCTAATCCCATTCACGAGTACTTCATCTTCACTTCCATGATCTAATTATCTCCAAGGACCCCAGTTCCAAATGCCATCATGTTGGGGATTAGACTTCAACATATCAATTTTGGAAGGACACAAACATCCATTTCATACAGGCTCTGACTCCTTGGCCACTAGAGGTATATATAGATGGCATTGGGAGTGCTCACTTCCATCCACTGTCACTTCAGTGGATGCCTTCCCATTGAATTTCAGTGGTATCTCTGTGAGGAGATTTCTAAAGAATAATATTCTCATACTGCGGGCATAAGAGTGGGTGGCTTTCCAGCCTTGGCCCATTGCATTTTGGGAAGGGGTGTTTTCAGAAAGGTCTGAATCTTAGCCTTGGGCTGTGGAAGACCCACTACTAAATGTTTTTCACATTCAGTATTCTTCCTCAGTCCTTGGATATTCTTTGGAATTTTCTTTATCTCTTCCTAGTTAATCCCTTGTAACTAGAAAATGACTATGTTAAATGTTTCCTCTTAAAAAGGTCTATAGTTCCTATATCCCAACAGAATCTTCACTGTTACCTCCAGAAACCATCTGGTGTTCATTCCTAAACCCCTGCTAAAATGAAATGCTTGGTACTTCCTCCGAAAGAGAGGTCAATTAAATCTAAATTTCACTATAAAAGGAAAAAATAAAATTAAAGGCAAACAAGGAAAAATGTACAATGTTATTTGGAGAAGTACTAATTCTTCTCAGTAAATGATATAATAGTACACAAAAAGTTGGTAAAGGTATAATACTATCCATCAACTTACCCTAATTGACTACTGTAGAACATAGGATCCAATAACTACAGAATAAGCATTCTTTTCTGAGGAACACAAAACAATGTCCAAGATAGATGGTGCATTGGTCATTAAAACAAATCCAAATAAATTTAAAAGAATTCAAATCATGCAGAACATGTGCAGTGGTCACAACAGAATTGAACTAGAAATCAATCTAGTAATCTAGCAAATCCCCAAATATTTTAAAATTTAAAAATATGTTCCTAAATTAAATAAGAAACCATAAGGGATATTATTTAAATTGAATGTTAATCAAACACAATGTAAAATTAAAGATGTGGTTAACGCAGTTCTTACAAGGAAATTTATAGTTCTAAGTGTTTGTATTTTAAAAATTATAAATCAATGATATTGAGACTCCTTCTTAAGAAACTAAAAAGAGCAAATTTAAAAATACACAGAAATTAGAAGTAATAATGAAAGTCATAAAAATATATAAAAATGTTTAAAATCAATTTGTCAAAAGTTGACCCTTTGAACAAAATTCATTATTCTCATAAACCTTCAGAAGATGTATCAAGAAAAAATAAGGAGAAAAAGAAATCAAAAACTACGAATATCAGGGGTGAAATAGAGGACATGAGGATAAATTCTGTTTGAAAAAAATAACAGGGAATATTAGGGAAAATTTAATGCCAATAAGTTTGATAACTTAAATAAAATGGAGAAATGTCTTGAAAACAGTTTGCCTAAACTTGTATTAACAGAAAAAAAATTCTAAATATTATATCTATTTAAAAATGAATTAATAATCTAACACTTCCATGCATGCTTAAAAATATTCAGGAACCAGATGCTATAAGCTGTGAATGCCATCAATCACTTTCAGAGGAAATAATACAAATAAAAAGCAAGTTTCTTCTGAAAATAGAATGGAAGGAATACTTTCCAACTCAGTTGATTGGAATGGCTATCAGAGCTGTCATTATATAAGGTCTAACAACTAAGTTCCCAAACTTGTCTTAGAAAAAGTGCTGATTCCCTCTCTGCTGAGTAGTTTGCTGATGAGTAGTTTGCTACTTGGTTGTCTGAGGACTGTAGTGATATTTATCAATGAGGTACACAGCACTTTTACTAGGATGAGTTTGCAAACTTAATTGTCTGACCTTGTATGCCTCTTTATGTATATGTAACAAGTGTTGTAATAATTGAAAATCTATGTTAAAAAATAAAACAGAAAAAAAATCAACCCTGCTCTTATTCATTAGTGAATATTAATTTGAAATGAGTCACCCCTGAATAAAAAACTAGAAACATAAAAGCTATATGAAAACACTACACTTTCTTTGTGATTATGGTAAAATGTGTCTTAGAAGACCTAAGTATGAATGTTAAAAAGAAGAATTGGCTTAATCAAAACTAATAATTTCTTCTCATCTAGCACACCATTAAGAAAATGATGTAGGCACCAGCCACATACACCTAAGGTGGTGGGTTCGAATCCCCAGCCTGGGCCCGCCAAACAACGATGGCTGCAACCAAAAAAAAAAAAAAAAAAGAAGAAAATGATGTAGCAAGCCATATACTTAAAAGTACACACAATCAGGATATGTGATGTGAAGAACTTCTATTGTGTAATAACAAAAAGATAATACAATCCAAAAAATAGGCAAATGAGTTGAAAATAAATGAAAGAGGTTGTCCAATACACACATGACAAGATGCTTAACACTAGAGAAATACGAATTCAAACTGTTGTGGCTTGGAAAATAATCCTCCCAAATGTAACCATCAGAAGTAACCTCAGGAGCAAAAGTCTCTCTCTGACCTTTTCTTACTCTCCTGGCTCTTGCATCTCCTCCCCTAAGACTAGAATCTCTCTTCCTTAGGATGAGACCCTAGAAACTAGGGCACCCTTTCCTCAAAGTCTACAGCTATCACTCTAACTTTCCCCTCACCTCTCTATATAAAAAGTAGCCATAAACTATCTGACCTATCTTGTTGGATGGTAGATCATAAAAGCCCATTCCAGAAGGTCTAGTCCCATAACTAGAAGCAAGGAGCGCTACACAGAAAGGTCAAAAAGAATCTAAACAGACAGGACTTGCTGGGTTTCACCACTTGGGGTATTATTGTATCAAACCTTTGCTCAGTCATATTTCTATTTGGCTGTCCATACTTGGTTGAGCTTAAGCATACAAATGGGGGA
This sequence comes from Galagoides demidoff, assembly GCA_963574575.1. Taxonomy (NCBI): domain Eukaryota; kingdom Metazoa; phylum Chordata; class Mammalia; order Primates; family Galagidae; genus Galagoides; species Galagoides demidoff. Next base: position 37,870 of record CAUYQV010140960.1, read on the forward strand.
TTTTCTCTATATCTTTGGGTCTTCATTCTGAAGTCTCTCATGTCACATAAAACTATGATCAAATAAATTTTTATGCATGTTCTCCATTAATTTCCCCTTGTCTGTTGATTTTCAATGAACTTTCAGAGGGCAGAGGGGAAGTTTTCTCCTGGTGCCTGTGAAACCAAGATGAGATAATATTTTTTTTTTTGCCTGCTAGAGTGGCTAATATCAAACATATTCAAATGCTGACAAAAAATTAAAGTAACTGGGCTCTCATAAATTACTAATCATAGTGTCAATAGCACAGTAAGTTTAGAGAACTACAGTGATACCTTGAAATCTGAACTTAATCTGTCCCAGAACCACATGTGAGTATCAAATTGTTCCAGTTCCAAGACAGTTTTTCCTCTTTAAAATAATAGAAACTGGATTAATCTGTTCCTGGGTCCTACAACCTCAAATTTTCAAAATGATTTTAACCAAATGATTTTATCCAGTTTTTTATTTGGATTCCAATAATAAATAATATTTTTTAACAGTTTAATACAGTAGTTTTAAAATATTAATAAATACCATTTGATAAAGATATAAATTAATAAAATTAAAAATATAAAAACCTAAAAATATAAAGGCCTGTTTCATCACAATTGAACACTTGGGTTCCAAACATACCCCTCACTGTTCACAAACTCCTTAAACCCCTTTCAAACTTTTCTGCTGCTTCTGACCGTGGCAGGCTCTCTGTGCGCAACAACACTATGAATCCCAGTCCTTTTCTTAAGGTTCTTCAACCACCCCCCTTACGGGCTTTAAACTCCTTTTGAGCACTAGTATCAGGCATCCGTTTCACTAATCATCATGGAGGACCTTGGCTTTCTCGCAAATTATCATCTCAGAAATCACACCACCAGCCAGCTGTTAATCCAAACTAAGGGTTTTTCCATCTCTTCCATACTTTTGATCTCCTAGAGGCCAGTGTCGTAATCCCTTTCATTGTATCAGCTGCTGTGATAGCTTCTGTAGTTTTCAAAATCATCCAGTCGATCCTAGCATCATAGCGTGATGAGCCTCGTGTAGCGCTTTCATGCTTAGTGATAAGATCTTTCTTAACGTCAATTGTACCTCTAACAACTTTCCTTTTATTTTTCTCAGCATACTTTTTAGAACCCATGGAGAATACACTTAGTTGTTATTATATTTAAAAAAAAAAAAAAAAAACAGGCACAGGAGCGTAAAATTAGCGGCAAAAATCACGCGAGATGCTTTCACTAAAGCTTCCAACAGTCAACCGCTCATGGGTGGCCAGAGAGAAGGGAAAGGTACACACAAAAACACACGAACAACGTGCTGGGTGTTCAGATTCCAAAGCAATGTTTGGATTTCAGGCAAAATTTGCTCAACTTTTTTATTTGGATTCCAAGTTGTTCAAGTTCTACGGTGTTTAGATTCCAGGGGCAATGCTGTAGTTAACATTTTTTAATAAAATTATACATGTCTCCATTCTATGATGAAATAATTCCACATCAAGGTACTTAACACACCTCTACAGAAACACATTTGTAGATGTTCATAGCAGCCTTAAGCATAATTGTTCAAATATGGTAACAATCCAAATATTTGTCCATGGAAAAATTGACAAAAATATTGTAGTATATTTATACAACGGAATGCTTATCAGTAGCAATAAATTAAAATGAAGTAATGATATATTCAACAACACAGTGAATTTCTAAAGAGATTTATTATGCAAAAAGAAACCAAGCAGAAAAGAATGTAATCTTTGTGATTTTATTATACAATAAACAAGGGAAAGCAAAAGTAATAAAATAATAATGAAATAAGAAAATGGTTACTTCAGGGAGTGGAGCCATTTATTTAAAAGGGGCTTGAGGGAACTTTGTGTGGTAATAGGTAGGTTCTGTATCATGATTGGAGTCATTATTAGAGGGGGCTATACAAATATGAAAACTCACCAGACTACACACTAAAGAAATTACGTATGTCTATTATGTCTCAACAATTTAAAATCTGTACATCAAATAAAAACATCTGTATTGATTCTTGGTTGCCTTTAGGATAAATTGCAAATACCTTTAAAACACATACCAGGTTCTATCTAATTCATGTTTTTCGTTTAGATTTCTTTTTCTCCTGTTTCCATGCTTGCTTATGCTTTCTAAATTCCAGTAATACCGAATTATTGTACGTAAAATTTCCCAATGTGACATAATCATTAAGACTATGACTTCTTAAACCTTCATAGTATGACATACGCCATTTTGGATTTTTTTCCCATTTATAACTTTTGTTGAGTAAGTTCTATTTATTCCTAAGAGTTCAGTTCATATTTCATTGTATGAGAAGCTGTTCCTAAATGTGCTAGGTCAGTGTAGATGTCTTAGCTGTGCACTCTTAGAGAACACTGTCCATCCCTTTGATAGCATTTCTTTTTTTTTTTTTTTGTGGCTATTTTGTAGTTGTCTATTTGGCAGCCTAAAAAGAAGGAAGTCTAGTCTACTTAGTAAGACATTAAAAAAAATTGTTGCTTTCAAACATCTGCTATATCTCTAGAAATTAACAAAATGTTTTTATAACAACTCTACAGAATTTATTTTCAATTTTATGAATTACTTATAATTCTTATATGCAGATATGTTGATGATGATGTATAAAATATTATTAATTATTGAATGATTGCTATGTGCCAGGTACTAACTTAAATATATTTCAAATTTAATGCACACAACAACCTATGCTTTAGTGAATGTTAATATGCCAAATCTATAGATTAGGAAACAGATGGAGAATTTAATATATACAAATACTGAAAATGAGTAATTTAATCAAAATAATTTAAATATAATTACATATGTGGACTTTTTACAGAAATTTAAAAATAAAAATAAATTCAGATTGAACTATCACATGTTCTAAATTAGTCTGGCTCAACTTCCAAAAGAGAATTAATAACCAAGAGTGAAGCTCTTATATTTTCTATGTATACAGCAAAGTATGAGTAATCAATCTGTTTAACTTTCATTTTAAGTACATTGCTGCATATCCATCAAATGTGTCTCTTTAGTTAATCAAATTAAATCATAACTTTCTCTTTACTATTACATGTGCTATTTATTGTTCATGGTATCAATCAATACAGTCATTACTACAAAGGAACGTCGTACTAAATTTGTTTGGAAACATGTTTGCCAACAAAAAACAGAAAGAAAAAAAAATATATATAAATTTCCTAGAATTTTCTGCCAGCAGCTATCAATGTAGAATTAAAAATAGCAGCTTTTACTGGTAATATATTCCAGTAATATGTTTAATTTTGCTGATGTCAAAATGTTATGTGACATCTCCCCAAATTCAAAAGATCAGAAACACGACTCACAGTGCATTTTTTTAAAAAATAAAAATGCATACATACACAAAACCCACACAATTTTGTCTCATTATGGCTGAGTCTGTGTTTCAATTGTTTTTTTTTTTTAAATTATTACTTGATATAAACCAAAGATCTAACCGTGGTCTTAACTCAGAGGATACTCTCCATATGGTTTCTTAACTGACTTCAGGCTAGGGTGATAAATACAACCAGAAGTTGTTTCGTAGAGTATATTTATAATGAAGCTGCTAATTAAAAGAAACAAATGCAATTGCTGATGAAATACAAAATAAATCATGCTTAAATAGGAAAGAGAGGAGAAAAGAGGATAAAGAATTTTGTTTAGAGTAAACAGGGTCACAGATACACAAAGGGAGGCTTAAATTCTCACAAGAATTTTTCTTTGGAAAAGCAGCTAATACAAAATTTCTGCTCTAAGTATTCATCATCCATGATGATTGATGCATTTCTATGGAAAATATTTGTTTTTTAAAACGTTATAATTTCTTTTGGGATAGGGGAACTGAAAATACTGGGAGGAATGTATTCACTGAAAGGTATTTTCAACAAGCCAAATAAAACATAGAGTACAATTCTAGAAAAGCTCTTAGCTTCCCTCCCCTATATACATGTGTAACATTTGGGAAAGTCCTAAAACTCTGCCTAAAATCAGGTAGAAGGAAATGTAAGTTGATCCTCAATTCCAAGTGTACCATCATTCTGTGTGTTTCCTTTTTAGTTTCTGAATGTAATTTCTCCTTAGTTGAAATTTGAATCCAATATCACAGGGCAAATATACTACACATTTTTATGACTATTCCTATAACTTTTAGGTGTTAATATCCTTCATTATGTATTTGAAAAGGATTTTAAAATAAGGACCATGTCCCATTTATTTTTGATCTTCAAGAAACAAATAATTACATGTATTTCTGGCAACTGGTATGCACTTACTAACATATTTTGTTTACATTATTTAAAAGGCAGTTTTAAGAAAAATCATAGAAAGTATTTTTTCTCCTTATTCTAATTAAAAGTGTTATGCTTTAAATTTCATAAAATAACAAAGATGATACTTCATTATACTAAGTATGAACAAACTTTTAATAAATGACTTATTCCAGCAGCATCAGCATTTGCTCCTTTTTTAGACCAACTACAATCCATGAAGCCACTACTTACTTCCATTCCTCCAAAATACTCAGGATCGTCCTTTATTATTTAAACATGAATGAAATTAAATATAAGATTAAGGAATGTACCCTGCCTGATTTATACTATTTTTTCCCTTAAAAAATTAAAACAGGCTACTTATAAGAATTAACTCAGTTTCTGCACATACATCCAAAGTGCTCCTACTTCAGTATATGTAAAATCCCAGCAGGAGATAAACAACACTTCAATCCCTAGAACAATGGTCTACTAGATTCATAATCCTGAGTTCATAAACTGTGTCTTAGAAAATTTTGATGACTCAGATAGCTATGTTATTATTTTCCTCATCTATTTACCAACCTCCTATTAATCGTCATTGTACCTGACTGGCCTTTGGCAATAACATCTTTGCTTATTGCTTTTATGGCACAGCAAGGTTCAAAGAGTTCCTCATTCTTCCCAATTAAAAATTAAAGCCAAATAATGCTTTTGAAGGGGAGCAAAAGGCAGAGTAGAGACATTTCTTCTGCAGCCACTTGTGGTGATATCAAGGAGGGAGGACTCTGGCCTCCTCTGGCTGGGAGTCCCTGCCTAAGAAACATTGCTTTGAGGCCATAGACAGACAGCAGGAAACTGTGGGGGGCAATGAATAGACCCGGAGCAGTGGAGAACTGGCACAGAAGGAAAGTGTTTTCATGCTGGCAGAGGCCAGCAGGTTTAGCAGCAGATTTCAGTTTTTCTGTTTGTTGGGGCCTTAACAGCCTGCATAATCCTAGTGCAAGGCTGGTTCTGTCATGCCTGCTATGCTGGGCAACCACCCATTGGGGACTGGAGCAAAACCTGTCTTCCTGGGAAAGCCACTACATGGCCAAGGGACACTATATGGGAAGGTCCAGGTGTGCCTATTAATGGGCTGACAAGAGGTTCAGGTTCCTAACCCTGAAGGGATTGAGGAAATAAATCAAGAAGATGAGACCAGGTCTCCTCAGCAAGATAGTGTATTCCAGCCCAAATGTTATATAGCCATATCAGTGTCGTGATAGCATCTCATACCCCAGAATATCAACTATTAGTCAAGCAATATATACAATGGATTTTCTTTTTCCATTTTTTTAAATTATTTCCCCCAGATTTTTTCTTTTCTTCTCTTCTCCTTCTCCTCTTCCTCTTCTTTTTAAAATCTTCTTTCACTCTTTCTTTCTTAAAGGGTAAGGGCTCCATTTTTGCTACAGTTTTGTTGCTCCTGATATATTCTTTTTTTCCAAATTTTTTCCCTTCAGGTTTTTTATTTATTGGTTTCGTTTAGTTGTATTTTTATTTTCCTTTTGTACTGTCTTTAATAATAAGGACTCCATTTTGCTATGGTTTTTCTAACCCCTTTATTCTTTATTTCCTTTCCATTTCTCTCCTTTTGCTCTCTTATTGTAAAAATTTTTCTACTTTTCTTATCTATCCCATATAAATTTCTTAAAAAAAAAAAAAACTAAGATATACTACCCTTTTTTAATATTTTATATAATTGTATTTTCTATTTTCTATATGTACTTCTATTATGTTTTTCTTTTTTATGTTCTGTTTTATTCTTTGTCATCTTCTGTTCCATTTATGGGACAGAGCCTCACTCTGAGGCCTGGACTGGTGAGCCAAGCATTGCCACAGCTCAAGAATACATTGATCCCCTTGTGTAGGGGGTCTTTCTGGCATTGATCTTTGAAAGGATGCTATTGGTTGGTCCCCGCTGTGAAATATTGCTACATATTGTTTTTTTTTTTTTTCCTCTCTATTTTGTAGAGACGTGGTCTTATTTTTGCTCAGGTTGGTAAGAAGTGTCTGATTTCAAGGGATTCATGAATTCTAGCCCCTGGAAGCCAGGAATTGCAGTTGTGGGTCACAGCATCCTGATGAACACCATTATTACTCCTGTCTCTGTCTTTCTGCCCCCTCTTCTTTTTGTCAATCTGTCCTTTTAACTCCCCTTTCTTTTTGTTTTATCTTTTTCTATATTTTCTATTATCTTGCTCTTCACTCTTATCTTTCTTTTGGTCCTACACCAAAGGACACTTCAACACCTAAGCACAGAGACAAGGTAATTTAAAGAGAAGGAGGAAGTGAAAGGAAAAAGTAGGGGAAGAAAGTAGACAAGAAGAAAACACTCATCAGGAAGAACCAAAGGAAAAATCTTGGCAACATGAAAAACCAGAACAGAGCAACCCATTCCCCTACAAGGGATCATGAGGTAGCTACTGCAGAGGATTCCACCTATAAAGAAATGATGGAAATGACAGAAGGGGAATTGGAAATTGCTGAAAAAGTTGAAAATAAATAAAAGGAAATCCAAAATCGTAACCAAATAATGGATGAAAGATATGAAGAACATAGAAAAGAAATAGCATAGCTTAAAGAATTGAAGGAGCCAATCAGAGAACTTAACAATACAGTAGAATGGGACAAGAAAAGAAAATAGTGGCTAATTCTCATATAAATTGGATTCTATTTTGACTAAAGAACATTACTTAAACATTAATTCTTACTTCAACTCGTTAATATGTTGTTTAGGATACAGGATACTGGTTCCTCATTTAAAAATTAATTATAGGGCCTGTCCAGGGTTGGGGCCAGAGAGAGGCCTTGTAGGTATAGCCGCCCAGGCTCGATGGGTTCCAAGGAGGGTCTTCAGCTGGGGTCAGAGTTCGGGGCTCCGTGCCCGCGACCTCCAGCGCCCGGGCCTACGACGTGAAAAAATGATACTACTCTCCAAGCTACACTATTAATTCCTGTGGTGATCCAAAATCGTAGTTGTATGATGAGTTCAGTTAGAGGGAAGCCTTAGCGGTGAAAAGGAAATCAGGTCACCACCAAGGGAAACGTGTCAGGAATGTTCTGGATGTCTGCCCTCTGGCTGAGTGAACGGATTGCTGCAGTTCAGGCCTGTTAAATCAACAAGGTGGCATTCAGTAGTGAGACTTATTATCAAATAGTACTGATGGAAGAAGTTTAGTTTCCTCTTCTTGTGAGACGATATTCTGTAATGGTTTATTTTTTTCTGGGCTACTCATCAAAACATCGTGTGATTTGACTGAAGAATTTAGTTCCATTCCTTCCACAACATCTGAAATTTCTTCTTTTTTGTTAATGTTATATTATTTGCTACTCCACCAGCAAGAAGAGCAAACTTACTCTTTCACTGGATAATCCATCTCAAAGTTTACCTTATTTTCATCATGTTTCGCTTCAATTAAGTCCTATGATCCA